>CAJNSZ010000001.1:1899088-2101808 GCA_905329745.1 Rotaria sp. Silwood2 | reverse complement strand
CTGTCGCAAAGATCTTTTCTGCAATGCCTGACGTCTATCAGGCAAATGACAAATGTTCCCAACTCGTCTTTCAAGAAGATTAGCCTTTAGAACTTCATAATCTTATCAAAGCATCTTTTTCTCAGCTCTGTTAGAAAGAGTACACATAAAAACATAGGAAACTTCCATTAGAACGACTTGACATCTGTTTAGCCAGCAGACGAGAAATAATTAGTTGTGTAAAAAAAGCGCATTTGAAAGTGGGTCTCTTTAGAGCACCGTAGTGTTGACAGGATATGATTTCTCAGCTATTCATCGAAAGAGTTTCTTTTCATACAGCTTTGTAGAGAATTGAATGGCGCGTCTTTTAAATAAAGGTTGAAGCCTGGACAATGAAAATTGAGGGAGATATTCACGAAGTACTGACACCGCCATTCTTTATGGGCCACCCGTTATTAATTGATTTATTTTGTTTTCTCTGTTATTTAGGTGCACCTATTGGTGGTTTAGGTTGTGGAACAATTGGTCGAGGTTTTCGTGGAGAATTTTGTCGTTATCAACTAGTACCTGGTCTCTACGAATTTAATACTGTTGATGCAAATACTGTTGGTGCTTTTTGTCTTAAATATTTTTCCTAAAACATATTTTCTTTTCGATATAAATTAGTTTACTGTTTGTATTCGTCGCCGAAATACAACAACTTATTGTCAAGTATTAACACCATATCGATTAAGAAAAAAAGGTTTACGCTCATGGAACTGCGCATTTCCAAAAGAAAATGGTCATTATCAAGCATTATATCCTCAATCATGGACAACATATGATTTACCTAATCAAAATATCCGCTTACTATGCAAACAACTTTCACCTGTCATTCCACACAATTATAAAGTATATTAAAAAAAAACTTTTTTCGAAATTTTATGTTTATGTATTTCTTGTTATTATTCAGGATTCATCTCTACCAGTCGCTTCTTTTCTTTGGTATATTGAAAATTTAAATGATGAGCCTGTTGAAGTTAGTCTGATGTTTACATGGCAAGCTGGTTCAGGTATTATTCTTCTTTTTTGTTATAGTCGTCACTTAAAAATTGCTTTTGTTCTTCTAGCTTCTCAGGAATTTTCATGTCGAGATATATCACATGAATCTATTGATGTTACTGATGATGAAATTTCAGCTAGTGGTGTATCCATCAAACAAACGTTACGTGGTATGAGACTTGAATATTGTATAATGGGAAAAAAAGAGGTTTGTATTTTTTTTGGTTTATTGTGATAAATATCTATAATTCAATGATCAATATTTTGAATTTTTTATGTTATCTAAAAATTCTAGTTAGATAATACAATCACTACAAGAACAAATTTTAATGTTCATTCGAGTACAGATGGACGTGATATTTGGCTTGATCTAACTGATGATGGTCGATTAACGGGTATTCAAAAAAGACTTTAAATAGAATTTTAAGCAAAATTTCTCAAGTTTATAAAACGATAACTTAAGAATTTTTTATGAATAGTAGGTGCTTGTGCAAATAGACAGTCGTTTACAGATAAGTGTTGTTTAGTTTGATAAGGTAATGTATCTAGTGAACAGAAATTGTTCAGTTAGCTTTCACTATCTGACTATGAAAACCTGTATCTCCATTGCAAGTCGTATACCGAAAAATAGAAGCTAGAAAAGTAAGGAGTGAACTGGAAGTTTCTAGATAAAATATTTGAGTATTTTTCGAGTATTTAAATGCATTGAAAAAGAATGAAGAATAGTGTATTAGAATTAGAATTTTGTTGACTTTGCACTATTAAGCTATGACTTAATCTTGACAGGACTAAAAAGAAAAATTCTAGAGACAAATATCTTATTTCTTTTACATATAATTCTGCTTTATGCATCGAATAAGTTCTATATATAAATAGTGCCTGAGGATGATCTCTACTCTACAATATGATGCAAAAATGGGGAGTTTTGGTTAAATTCACTAAAAAAAAATGACAGAGCAATGAAGGAGGATCATTTTGTGCTGAAAAGATCAAATCACAAAAAATGTTTCAGCATATATTCTGAACGTGCACAAAATTCTGATTCTAGTACACTATTTCTCACTTTTTTCCAATGCATATAAATTCGTGGAAAAATAGTCAAATAGTTTCTCTAGAAACTTTCGGCCTATCCCTTATCTTCTCGGCATTAGATACTCGAAATCATTGACTAGATCCTTTCAAGTCTAATTATTGTAAATAAAATCTGAATTGTGCCTTAATTGAAAATTTGCGATGGATTATAGATGTATTTAGGTGCAGAGAGTTGTCTAGGAAAATTGACTGTATAGAATCTATACTAGGTGATCTCTGAGAAGAGAACGAGAGTTCTCCACATTCGTTGACTTGGAAACAGATATTCATAGATGATAGAATCCATTGAAATATAAGATAATTCGTAATTCAGATAAAGTCTTACTATCAGATTCTTATAGGATGCTACTCTCTTTTAACAATTTGCGTAATTTTTCACTAAGGATAAACGAAATTCTTTTTTTTTAATTCTTAATGGATTGTACACAATTAGTAGTTGAATCTTGAAAAATCTAATCGTTTAACCGAAGATCGTACACTTTTACATAAAATTATTTATCATTTCAATGACTAAAATTTTAAAAAGCTGTGAAATAATACTCTTTTACACATTACTCACTTTGTTTCTTTCTTTCTTCGTTTCTTATAATTAGAATCGAAAACTGTTCGATCAACAAGCGTTCATACAGCGAGTTGTGTATGTATAACAACTACGGTTGAACCAAATTCTATCAAGACATCTGAATTTGTTCTTGTTTGGCATATGCCTATAATTAACTTCGGTCTTGGACAAAGACAATATCGGAGGTTATTTGTGATTACTTTTACAGTCCATTTATAATTTATTCTTCTTTAGATGGTATACAAAATTTTTTGATACAGAAACACTCACAGGATCAACTCTTTGCATTCATGCAATGAAAAATCGAATACAATGGGAAGAAGCTATTGCAAAATGGCAACAGCCAATTCTAGATGATGAGTAAATATATTGTTTACAACTCAATAAGAAATATATTTTCTTTTCTTCATGTAGATCATTACCAGAATGGTATAAGAGTGCTTTATTTAACGAATCTTATTTTATTGCTGATGGTGGAAGTATGTGGCTTGATGTAAGTGAAGATATGACATTGCCTAAACATGTTAGAGAATGGGGTCGATTTGGTTATTTAGAAGGTAAATATCTCAAATATTCAATTTTTTTTTAATCATTACAATATCTTCTAGGTCATGAGTATCGAATGATAAATACATATGATGTTCATTTTTATGCATCGTTTGCATTAATTCAATTATGGCCTCAGTTAGAATTGAGTATTCAATATGATTTTGGTTAGTTATTTTGTTAAAAATTTAATCAATGACATGAATATTTTTCATTTTTAGCTAGTTCAATAGATTATGAAAAACGTGAAAATCGTACTTATTTATTTCATGGTCGATCAGCTCATTGGAAAACATTACATTCCGTTCCACACGATCTTGGTGATCCTGGTAAATCGTGCAATTTTCAAAATTGCTTTTTTTTATTGTTCATTTTTTGCTATTTAGATGAAGAACCATGGTTATTAATTAATGCTTATATTTCTCATGATACAGCTGAATGGAAAGATTTAAATTTAAAATATTTACTTCAAATATATCGAGATTATGTTTATACACAAAATAAACAATTTCTTATTGATGTATGGCCAACAGTAAAAGTAAGAAATATAAATTTCCAAAAAAGAACAAATTTCTATTTTTATAATAAATAAAGATGGTTACTGATCGTGTTAAAAAACAAGATACTGATGGTGATGGTCTTGTTGATAATGGTGGTTTTGCTGATCAAACTTATGATGCATGGGCAGTAACTGGAGCAAGGTAAATTTTGTTTTTCATTAATTTATTTCGATATTCTGTGATTTTTTTTTCTTTAGTGCATATTGTGGTAATCTTCATATTGCTGCACTTCGTGCTTGTGTTGAAATGGCACGAATGCTGAAGGATACAGATGCTTTAGAAGAATATGACGTATGGCTTAAATTAGCTAAAAAGTCATATTCAGATAAATTATGGAATGGAACATATTACAATTATGATTCAAGTGTATCACGCCATCATGATTGTATTATGTCGGATCAATTAGCTGGGTTTTGGTATTTACGTTTATCTGGTCATAAATATGATGTAAAATTTATTTATAGAAAAGAAAAGAACGATCGATATAAAAAAAGAATTCATTTATTAATTATAGGATTTTGAAAAAGATCGTATTAGTAGTGTACTTAATACAATATTTAATATGAATGTTATGGCATTTGGTCAGGGAAAAATTGGTGCTGTTAATGGAATGACTAGTTCAGGACAATTAGAAGTTGTTAGTATGCAATCGGAAGAAATATGGACTGGAGTTACATATGGATTATCATCGACAATGATTATGGAGGTGAAATTTTTATAAATAAAAGAAAGCTAGATTATGATAGATATTTCAGAGTAAGAGATACAGTTAAATATTCGTCTCATTCTTTAAATAATTGGTTTTTCCAATCATTTCGACCAACGAACAATTATACAGTGGACATATGATTTTTTTACATTAAATACTGACTGAGATTAATAAGAATTTTCTCGAACTCGATCATTTTCTTATTGATAAATTCTAATTCGTGTTTTCATGTTTATGAAATACAATATAAAACGAGTGTTCTAGTGTACGAGTAAAGATTTGAACCACTCTCCCCCACACGCATGAAAAGCATTTTAACAACGATTGATCAAGGACTATGACAGACGTTATCAACATATGAACTACTTTGTTATTGCATTTCTGGAAGATTAAGTAAAACGATGGTGAAGAAATGTGTCCTAAAATAGATAGAATAAAACAATCTTCCTGTTATTAATAACAACAACTACATTGCGTTTCACATTTTAATCTCGCAGAGATTACACTAACAGCTTTTTGTATTTTATAGAATTTGAAAAGTCAAGCATTTATTACATCTGAAGGAATTTATAATACATGCTACAATGTGGCTGGTTTGGCATTTCAAACACCTGAAGCATTGATGCGTGATGGTCATTTTCGATCTGTAAGGATTTTAGTGTTTCTTATATAGTAAGATTTTTTTTTTCTTATATCTAGTGTGGATATATGCGTCCATTATCTATTTGGGCAATCCAAAAAGCACTTGAATTATCATGTTTAGAATCAAATACTGACAGTAACAATTTAGATGATCATTAATCCGATTTACTTTGTTTTAATCTCAAAAGACTTGTGATGTTTTATTTATTTAATTGAACTATTTCTTTTATTTGTGAATCAAATTTTTTCCACTATCATACGATTTCGCAATAACACATGAGTTTATCTGCCCAAAGACTAATTTGTTGAATATTTATTTTGACACTATGACGTTTGTTAGAGACTTAGATCATTATTTTCATGAGCTGTTTGTTGTTTTTTACACTTATATTTATGTTATTACTATTTATTTTTGTTCATAATAAGATCAGCAAACTTTTTATTCCAATAATCAAAAGATGAAAATTTATGTTGACATTTGATATTGATATCTTTTGACTTTTCTTCCGCCAAGTAATCCTCTCTTCTTGTATGAAGAGGATCGTCAATTAAAAATGTTAAACCTGTAATCAATGAAGTTTTGCATAATTCAGAAATCTTCAATCGATTACTTCATTCAAACATTATCATCATGAATCACTTCTTAACGTCATCTAATGTTTTTATCATTTAATTAAAGAAAATAAAATATAGTTTTTAAAAAATATGTGATAACTTGTTATGAATTGCAAATAGCAATTGAATATTCAACATCTACAAACAAAGAAAACTCATCTAGTATCAGGGTTGCTAGATCTTTCGAAATGGCAGAAAAATTTCCAAATTTTGACATTTTTTCCGAATGCTTTCTGACGTTTCGAATTCTTTTGAATTTTAAGTTTTTTTTCCGAAATGTAATATATTTCTAGATTCGAGCTTTTATGAATTTTATTATTATAAGTTATAATTTATCTTTTACCCGCAATTAATGCATCATCGTTGTTCTATTGTAACAATTAAATAGCACAGAGTTTTAAGATCACTAAAAGAACATGCTCTCATAAATCTAAAGCCTTTCCGAACTGAATAAAATACCTTCCATAATGAAAAAAGCTATTTTAATAATTTATTTCTTCAACGTGAACTAAATTCTAAGTTTAAGAAGGTGCAACTTTCCATATGATAATTTTTATATGTTAAACTGAATTAGATTCAGCCATGAATGATGAATTTCAGGATTCTGATGTTAATATAAATGAGATTAAAGACAAGAAAAAAACTGCATCAGTAACAGCTTTCACACAAAGTGATGATAGAAGAAAACATTTAAAAAAACTGCGATATGGGCATTTAAATGTCAAAAAGATGCCTTCCGAATTTTTTTCCCCAATAATGTGAAAAAAGTTCCGATTTTTCCAATTTCTTTATTGTAAAATTCCGATTTACAACTTGTCAATCTGGCAACCCTGCCTCATATAAATGTTTTGTCATATCGAAGAAGAAATCATTTGAGAAAAGAAAAACAAAACTTTCAGGATGTAAAAGAATCATTTTCACATATTTTTATTTTATTGCCTTCTGCGAATAAAACGTTAAAATATCTAACTGTGAACACTTGTTTAAGGAACTTAATTCTCAAGAAAAATTCGCGCGTAGAATATCATAATATATTATCAAAAGCCATTACTATTGAAGAAAAACAAAAAACAAATGAAGACACTACGTGATACGAACAATAATTATAGTAGTACAATAGGTAATACAACTGAACAAAATTTTCCTTCATCTATTTTACCAACAAATACTCGACAAAATACAATTCAATCAAATACATCATTACATCCTAATTCAACAATAGCAGAGTCCGATATTAGTACTTATCCTTCATTATTAGCACAAAATCATATACAACAACAAACAGTCTGTCGTAATAATCATGGTATGAATAATTGATAACTATCTAAATGACAGTCAGAACATATATGTAGCTAATTAACTTACCAGATCTATGAATTGATTTATCATTATATTTTCTCATAGATAAATAACATATGTTATTTAGATCAACTATCATCCAATTATAATACTCAACAAATAACATCTAATTCAAAATTTACAACACAAAACAACAATAGTATCAATTCAAATTCATTTAGTTCTATGTTTAATGGCGATACAAATCAATTATCATCTATTATTCAAGCATATTTAAGCAAATTTGGTAATAATCAATTGCTTCAATCAGATGCAATCAATCCATTATTCTATTTACAATTAATGAATACTAACACAATGTTTATGCAACAATTATTAACTAATCAACATAATACTTTTTCAACACATTATGATTCAATTAAACATAATCAATGTTCAGCTCCTCTATGTAATCAACAAATACCAATATCAAATACGGATTTAGCAAAAGATTTAGTAAATTCAGGAAGAAATTCTCAAATATTACAAGCCGATTCAAATATATTTGTACATAAAACACGTCCTATGACACAAGATGAAATAGCTGAACATGCACGGTTAGTTTATCAAAGAGCTTTACAACGAAATCAATTACAACAACATAATGATCTTATGAAACATTTTTATGATACATTAAATATTAAACAATATGACTCTTCAACGAATAATGTGATAAAGTCAATCAATAATAATGACGTACCAAGTGTACCTAGTGTTGGGAATATCGGTAAGATATAAACGAAATAAAAATGTGAAGGGGTAAGTGCAGTACCTGAGCACCAAATTTTACTTCAATATACTGTATGCTCATACTTATTTGAAATTATATTAGAAATTATGGTAATAGCTATGAGTGAGGGTCATGCTATTTTAATGTAATCTTTTCACTCAAGACTTTTTTTTTCTAAAATAACTATTTATTAATAAAACTTGACTGAATGTTTCCAGAGTCAAAGAATCCGAATTTCTAATCGGTTTTGCGAAATTCTTGAGTTCGACTTTTCCGGTTCGAGGAAGTCTATTTCAAACAAAGAACTGAATGTTTTATCACATATGTAAACCGCAGGAAATAGGCTTTCATTAATCAAAAAAAAGAAATTTGAAAAAATACCTTTGTATTGATTGAAGACATCGAATTAAAAGAGTGTGACTTTAACTCATAGCTATCACCTTAGTTTCTAATTAATTCCAACAATGCATCAACACTAAAACATATTCAATTAGAGTTCGACAGTTCCGAAAAAAGTACCTGAAGCCGAAACTGTGATTCCGGTTCAGATTCCAAAATATCACGTGAAACTGTAACCGTTAATTCATCCGATAGATATGAAAATTTCAAATCCATTTTGAGAAATTTTCACTATTGAGGTATTGAGATTAAAAAAATCACATATTTCAATACTTTAACAAAACAATACTATAAATATATACTAAAATCTGGAATCTCAAGACTCAAGATTTCTCGACTGATTTAAAAATTTGTGTACCTATCTGATGATTTAACCGTTCCAATTCAGTTCTCAGCTTCAGCTTTTTTGAACCGTCAAGCCCTACCTTCAGTATCAAAAGGTGTGGAAGCTTCTAAACCTGCACTTTCTCCCTTGATAAAGTGCTACATAAAACTATTTCGTCGTTTTTTAGCAACGAACGGTACGTTTGATGTCTTTGATACAATGCTTGCATCACCATCATCATGTCTTTCAAATAAAGAACCTAGTGTAAATGTAGCTCTATCATCCTTATCACTTGTTTCAACTGATGATATTAAAATGATGAATAATATTGGTTCAATACTTGATCCTAGTGCACCAGTATTTATTCCACGTCAAAGTCAATCCAAATTTCATGATGACGATAACGAAACAGTAAATGATTTAATCAAAACAAAACAAAAAAACAGCAATTTTATTTTATTTTATTAAATTTATTTTTTTTCTTCAGTCATCTTCATCATCGGATTCTGATTTTAATGATTTTCATTATCTTGATCAATTTCTTGAAGAATTTTATAATTCAGATAATGAAAATGATAATCATTTAATTACTCAAAGAACTTCATCATCTGAAGCAAAGAATATTGGTGATGAGTTTTCAAATAATAACAACAATAATAAGTATAATATCAATAATAATATACTCGGTCAAGGCGATGCTATTCAACAATTAACTTGTGAAACAACCAATGAAATCCTCGAACAATCCTTATCAACAACGATCGAAAAATCAGAATGTCAATATTCAATTTATGAATTACTTAATCGGTATAAAAATCAAAAAAAAAATATATATATATCTTTATTGTCAATATTTTTAAAACTAGATATCGTAATCCTCGTTGTCATTTGGTTCTACCTGAATGGTCACGTTTATCATTAATTCTTCCTAATGTATGTTCTATGCGTGCTCATACATATAAAATTAAACGATATTTTGCTTATCGTCGTCGATTACATGAAGATCAAGATTTAAGTAAAGATCTTAATGTTTCAATAACAACAAATATCTCTGTTCAAGGATAATTAACTGTATATAAATAACTTAGAGCAATTTATTTCACTAAAGCACAAATATATATATGTATATATATATTTGTTTTGTTTTGAACATGTTCAACAAATAATATACACATAGCATGATATGACTAGTTAAAAAATAAACGATAAAAATTTACTGAACTACACAAACTGAACTTTTCGGGATTGCTGTTCGGCGTTTCGCATTATTTCCTAAGCTAACACCTAAGGAATGATGTCGTTCACGTTGCTTACAACCTATTTAACAAAAACGAAATATAAAAGACAAATGGTCTTTAGAAAATTTGATAAAAAAAAGAATAACACATACCACTTTTGTAAACTTCATGATTAAATTTTCCATATGCAAGATTTCCTCTAAAAACATATCGTAATAGATAATATATGAAATTTATATGAACTTACGTATGTAAACCAGGTTTAAGTTTAACACGAAAATGAGCAAGAACAGGTTTATGATCTGAATGTTTTACACCTTCAACTGATTTATATTGTGTACATTCAATCACTGATGTTGGTTTATCGCGATAGAGAATACGATCCTAAAAAACATTACTTTATAACACAAATAATTCTTTAGATAATACTTATTCGATTTAACATTTCAGTTAAGGCTTTCATATTAAACTCTGTTTGATAGAAAAAACCTCCCAATTCTATCTTTAGCAAAGGAAGTAAACAATAAACCTTTAAGTTTCTTATCAGAATGACTTGAAAGATATATACATAAAATAGTAGCCTATAATCTTTCATATTTACTTCTGATAAGCATCTGTCTGTTGACATATCATCAGTTTCATTATGGCACAAGTTCCATCATAATTTAATTAACAAGAATAATTGCAGTTAAAAAAAATTAGAAAAGAAGATCAACAATAGCAAAAAACGGAAACAGCATAAAAGGAAAAATACCCGTCTTGAAGCAACCGTGCTATATGTGGTGTCACCTAGTGACAGAGTTAAAAGTCCGATATCCTCCCTACAACTATGATTAGTTGTAGTGCTGAACAGAAGGCCGACCTGACACAGAATTCTTGCGCTTCCCATATGCACTAATTAATCACATACTAGCCACAAGAGCAGCAGGTGTATGTCCCAACATAATCAACATGCTATCGGACGAGTGATCTACGACAAATAGCTGTTAGTGATTTGCCCACGGTCATTCTATCGCTGGTGCTACTGAAGTCTGCACACAGCACCTTGTGGATACGTGCAGTGGTCGCCCGAAGGATCAAATATTAACGGAATGTATCTCAGGTTGCGGAGGGAGATGTAAACGGGTTTTCCAAATCTAGACAAAATCTGAGTTTTCTGCTGAAAAAAACTGAAAATTGTTGATTATTGGGAGGGTGTACACCCCCCTTCCCGCCACTTTTGCGATCCCTGAATACGTGTCGAACAATGTAGCCACTGATGGGATTTCTCCCTAAAGTATCCGAGTTTCTGCAAAAATTCTTAATATTTTCTGTCAATTTTTTACAGCTTCGTGGTAAATTTGGACAGAAGCCAGGTTTTAAAACGCCATTTGCATTTTCTCTGATAGAAAGTGAAATGAAGATAAGCAGACAATGACGTTACGAGGTGAATAGGATTGGAAAAGGAACGGTTTGGTTACCGATTGCTTGCTGTGAAAGGGATCGGGTCATACTAGTCTTCGTTCTTCCCGCCTCGATTACCACTTCTAGTACTTTGAGGATGAAAGCATTTTTTAGCTCCTCACATCCCTAAAAAATATCAACAACTCTGATCCGAAAGACTCTTTAGGATTAAACTATCATTATTGCTGATAATACAAAAAGAAAAAAGGAGACTTTATCTTTCGATTAAATGAAAAATATTGAATTGTCTCACTCCATATTTACGCTTGATAGGAAATGAGAAAAGCGGATTTTTCTTTTCGAAAGTTTTGTTTAACTTATAAAAGTTGATTATAAAAATCCAAAACAAATGTATTTGTTCCTGAACAGTCAGACACAACTTCACACATTGTTAGTAAAAAGAAAAGGCGGCTCAAGCGATATACTTTGCAGACGAAAGTAACATTTTGTTTTTCATTTAGTCATGGCTATTATTGAACGAAACAAATTATAAATAGTACTTTATTATCGGTTTCTTCTCATATCTGTTTATGATTATTTCTAATTTTTCATCGCTTATTTTTAATTCAGAATTTGCTTTTATTATTAGTCTGTATTCTTACTGTATATGAAGGTGTTCTATGTTTAGCATATGTATCATTATCAAATCGTAAATCAAATTTATATGTTGGAGCAAAATCAATGTCAGCTTCTTTAAAACTCGCATATAGACCATCTAGATAAAAAAAAAGGATTTTCAATGGATTTAAAAATGAGAAACACAAAATTTTTATTTACCTGTTTTTGTTTGTGCAATACGAAATTCATCTTTAAGTAAAATTTGATGGAAATTTCGTTCCTTACAAAGTTCTAATACTTCACCATGCTGCATATCAATTCGAAAATTCATATCACCTCCCCATAGAACACAATCACATGATTTTGTTATATCTATATTAAAAATATTTCTTTTTTAGTACAGTTTAAAAATAAAGATCAATAACCGATCATATTTACCTACAACTGCACGCGCAGCAGAATCAAGTGATGCTGTTGATTCCATAGTTTGTGGAATAGAAGACTCAACTACAGATATGACACGTTTATTAGTTTTAAATGTTCTTTGAATAAATTCATGTGGTATTGATAATTTTGTTGTTGTATTATGAAAATTTAATCGTCGATTCGAACGACCTTCAGAACCATGACCAGCTAAAATGAATAAAAAAAAAAGAAAATTCTATAAATTTTTGTATGTCTAGTCAAGAACAAACCTTCAAAATGTGAATTAATAATCATAAATGATGTTCCAAAGAGATTAAATGTTATTACTAATGAACCTTTGGTACGAACAGGACCTACAGCTCGAAATTTAATTATATCTTCTTCTGGTTCTACATAAAAACAAAAAAATTCACTTGATAATCTTTTTTATTTTATATATATATACCGGTACAAAACCATATTAAGTCTCGCCGTAAAAATATACATAATGATAATGTACCAAAATGGACTGAATGATATAGAACATGAGCTGGTCCAATTACTTCTTGAAGTAAAATTTCCCAATCAATTCTACATCGAAAAGAAAACAATTATTTTAAAAATAAAAACATTAAAAAAAAAACGTATCACAGCATTTATTGATTGTTCGTCATTCTTGGAGTGCCAAAAGTGGTGACTGAGAGGGAACAGAAGAACGAAACTCACCATGATCCGATCTCGCTCAGAATGGATGCCCTGTTAGTCCATTTCTCAGGATTTGCTTCAATCCTATTCACTTCACAACAGCATTATCTGTTTATTTGTATTTCAAGCTCTGCTGGAGAAAGGCAAATAGTATTTCGAAATCTGGTTCTAGTCAAAAGCTATCATGAAACTGTAAAAAATTTCTGGAAATTCGGGCATTTTTCGAAGCGTGAACCCTGATTCAAATTTTTTTTAAACTAGCTGCATACCTCTTTTTTGCAACAGACATTTCTTGAGTACAAACAATAATAAGATCCGAAACATAATCTATAAATATTGGCAGTAATATATCACACATATCGTCAAGCATACGTTCCTTTGGTTGTGCTGTTTGTCGAGCAGTTGGAGTATAATTTTGTTCATATAATTTTGATGCTTCACCCGTATTCCATGTTACCATCATTATTGTTAATAATCGTCCGCTAGGAAAAAATGAATTAATATCATTTGCTGTACTTTCTGGTAGTTGTCTCGCAGCTCCAACAAGAAAATTTCTATTTGAAAAACAAAAAAGAATTCTGGGACTTATAGATTAAAATATGATGTCTACCGTTTTCGAGCATCATTTGTTGTAAGTAAATGTCTTGTATTGGCAAGTGCTTGAATAATTGATACACTACTTCGACGACGTAATGTTGGCGGACTATTATCTCTAGAATTGTGTATCGTATTTGAATCAGCTAATGGAGTGCTATTGATAAGAGCAGATATTGTTTCATTAGCTGTAGATTCTATTGATGCTGCCGGCTCAGCACTAGAAGTTGACTCACTTGTTGGCGATTTTCGTTCAGTAAGATCAGTCATTATTTAGTTATTCAAATAAAAATGACAAATTTGTATGAAAATTTGTTTTTTTCATAGTTTTATATTTTCATTGAGAAAAGAGCCAGATGTGTGGAAATGTTAAAGATAATAGTTTCCTTTGTTTTTTCTTGTCTTAGGTAAAACAATTAGTTATCTGAGACGATTTGTCGTCAGTTGTAATGTTTCCATAGAAACATGACTTTTATTGATATAATATGCTTTTAAAAAATATTAAATTTTGATAATTTGAAATTTTTGAACTTTAAAAAATGTGATGTCACTTTTAAACAATCGATTAATGAAATATTTCATCAACGTTGATTGGCGTCATCTATCTAAACTTCGAGAAACTTACACGTCGATCTCTCTGGACTTCTAAATTCAAAATTTAACTTGATATCTATTTAAATTCATTTATCTTTATATGCTGGATCTTTATTTATGTTAGATCTGTGCAGAATAGCGTCAAGAATCTAGCCTGTCGATTACCATGAAATATTGTCAGGAGAGTATTTATCATAGCAAATAGTTATCAAGCGGATTTAGTCCAATTCAAACGACATTGATTTCAATAAAATGACTAATTCGAATTTGAATTGGTCTCCGCACATATTTATGATTCATCTAATCCTGTCATCTATTGCAAAATTTATCTATCGTAGCTTTTTTTAATCCTGATAATCACACATAAAGGTTAGATATATATTCTCTTTCCTCAAAGCGAGCATTTATTGATGAGAAAAACAGAGCAATAAGCAATTATATAAATATCGAAAAAAAGTATTACGGTACTATTGTTAATTCAATAAAATCCCATGAAAGACCATATTTCCAATTAGGATTACTCCAATTTCGTATTGCCACTAAAACAATTGACGGTTCATAGATGATAGTTTGACCCATTTTGACGATAGACCAACGATCTTCGTGTTGAAGTACTAAATTATGAAAATCATCTTCAGACATTTTATAATTTAATAATTTTCCATGTTGTGGTACAACAATAAATTCAGTTTCTCCCCATATTGTACTATATTGATGACATTTCATTCGCCAACTAACTTCATATTTTCCTGGCATAATTTTATGTTCAAAACGACCAGTTATTTCAAGCCAACAAACACTTTGTAAATGAATAATACGACCAGTTAAACTGTCTGCATCATTTTCTTCGACAAGATAATATTCATTGCGATGAATAACATCCATATTAACAGCTGCATGTCGTTTACGATCAATCAAATAAAAATAGATTAATTTCATTAATGGAATTTCCAAATAATTATTTGGTTTTTCAAATTGATAAAATTCTAGTTGATTTAAAAAATCTTCTTTTGATACATACATTTTTACATGACGTTTTTCGATTGCTTCATCATTATAATGAGTAGCTGAATTGATCGCGAGTAGATCAAATTCAGCATTTGTTCGAACATGAGTAAAACCTGATGGACGTATTTCATTATGTGTTTGAATTATTTCCGGTTTATGAAATAGATCAATTGTATAAAGCTGTGCAACAGATTGTGGAAAGTAACGATGTATACGATATGTCCAAAAGTTATTCTCATTAAGAAATATATAAAACGTTTGACAAGTTTGGCCTAATGTATTTATATCCGATGTACTCAAAAAATCAGTAATAATCTGAAGAATTTCCAATGGAAGACAGAAAAGCCAACATGTTTCATTTGATGATAAATCTTTAGAAGATTGAAAAGGCCAAGAAGACGAACGAGACATTATATCTAAATTGCTTGTTACAATTTTTTTTTCTACAAATATTCATGAATTAAATAATTAAAAGCAATCGAAGTTCTAATCATCTTTTCTTTTGGTATGTAGCAATTAGGCCGAAAGAAAAAATATCGAAAGAAAAAAATGTCGAGGAAATACATACCCCAAGAAAATGTCAAAAATGTTCCAGATGTCATTAAGTAACTCTGTTAAGGATGAAATATGGAGTATGAGTGTGAATGTAGGAGTAGGTGTGAAGAGAGAACTGATATTCGCATGCACACCTCATACGGACACTCACACCTACACTTATCCACATAAAGGAACGTATTGTCTTGTTGTTAATTTTGCTTTTAAATATTTGCCATACACTATTATCTTTTGCTGATGTACTATACATCTCTCATTTTGTTGTATACAACAAAATATCTTTATCTCATTGGTCGATAGTCTCAAAATAAACTTTTTGTGACATTTTTTTCGCTATAAATCCCTTTGACATTTTTTTGGTTCGCCATTTTTTTTTCGGTGTTTTTTTCTTTCGGTCAGATTAATGGCATTTTTTCTTTTGTTCAATTTATTCTACTTATTGTATGACATTTAAAATTTTTTCAAGAACAAAAAACAAAAAAAACTAAACTTATAAAAATGCAACAGAAGACAGAAGCACACACTGTTATATCCAGAT
The DNA here is from genome assembly GCA_905329745.1 of Rotaria sp. Silwood2. Lineage (NCBI taxonomy): Eukaryota > Metazoa > Rotifera > Eurotatoria > Philodinida > Philodinidae > Rotaria > Rotaria sp. Silwood2. The sequence continues at coordinate 2,085,632 of CAJNSZ010000001.1, read as the reverse complement.
TTTTTCAATCATTCCATTCAATGATCTAGATTTTGTCTTTTGTTTTGTTCGATATAAAAAAAAAAACCTAAGAGACATTATTATCAAACACACGCAAATAAGGAGAAAAAAAAACACGCATTATTCTTTTCATATCACAACTAACGAACACTGAATATCACTATTGCGAGTGTTTATGATAATAATGAACTACTATCGTTGATAGTATAAATATAAAAATGTATCTTCATCAATATTTAGTTTTTCAATTGTACCCCGTTTATAAGATGGTAACGTATTTTTTATGATAAGACGACATTTTTCTTTCAATAAAAATGGATTACGTGCACGCCATGATAAATACATATCAATAGGTTGCATTTGTTGAACATGTTCACATTCGAGTAATTTAAGAATAACAGTATTTTTTGTTAGATCAAGATGACCCATTAAAATAAGATTTTCATAAAAACGAACAATATATTCGTATATTTGATTGACGCCTTCGCCTAAAATAGAAATATGTTAGCTAGAAAAGAAAAACAAAATTCTTTTATCGATATATATATACCGGCACTTTCAACACTATCATAAATAGCACGAAAATAAGCATCTAATAATTCTAAATAAGTAGTAAAATCAATTGTCTCATGATATTTCAGTATAGTAAATAATAATGATGTACGTAAATAAAGAAGTTGAATTCGATCATCACAAATTGTTACGAATTGTGCTTGTAAAATATGTAAAAATCGTCTAAGTAAATCACCAATATCATACATTTTTAATTTCGATGATGGTATAGCCTCGAGTATAGTTTCCAATACATCAAATGCTTTGTCCGATTGAATTTTATTTTTTAACATAAGATTATTTAATACAGTAAACATAAAGTCACTATTAAGTTCTTCCCATACATTAGGAACAAAAATACGTAATGCTTCTATTTGATCATTAATAAGACATTGACGAAGAATATCACCTTTCTTTTGTATTAATAATGTCTCATCATCATTACGAAATGCTCTTGTTCTTTTAAGCTTATCAATAAAAACATTTAAAATTCGAATACGACTAAGTCGAATAGCATCTTGTAATGGAGACTTTTCAAATTCATTATTTTCATTCAATATATCACTTCCATTTTCGACAAGTTCTATAGCAATATCTTCAAAACCATATTTAACTGCGAGTGAAAGTGGACTATCACCATAAGTCAAATTAGCTCGTGATAGACGATGATTTCCACGTGTAGCTAATAGATTCAATTCACGCTTGACATGAACATCAGCACCATGTGCTAATAAATAACGAACTACTTCGAGATGACCTTTGTGGCTAAAAAGGTTGAAGAAAACAAATGATTGCATAATATCATCAATTTTAAATTAAGATACTGCAAATTATTTTTTTTCTACTCTTGATAAACAATTTCGTAACAATCAAGCGACTTACCTAGCAATGCATAGTGAATAATCATTATTATATGGTTCATTCACATTCGCATGTTTTTCTTCAACACATCGTTTCACAAGTTCTAATTGATTATATTTGCATGAATTATAGAATAATTCTAAAAGATTTTCAGTTGAATTAAGCGCATCATCAATAGTTAAACCTAAGAAAAATGCTTGTTCAAATGTTGATACTTGTGACCTTGGTGATGTTGTCGCTTCATCACGACTTGTTTCTTCAGCTGTTGATAACAACTTCATATCGTCATGTAAACCATTACCATTTTGTTTTGCTGCTGTTCCTTTTTTTTCTCTCAGTCTTACATCACTATCATTGTTAACAGTTGTCGTTGTTTGAGTCGCCATTAATTGGTCCTTTGACAGAATATAAAAAGTAAGCAAAAAAAGATAGTTGTTGTCGGTGACAGGTATATAATATGGTCGACAGTTGAAGTCAAATAATAAACGGAGAAGGTAGAGAAAAATGAGTAAGACGTGTTGGTCTCCAAAAAAAGAACAACAACACCTATCAACCGTCTATAAGTAAAAAAAGAAAAAAGAAAAAACAGAAAAGAAATAGAGATGAGTAATACCACAGTGTGGGATTAGACGACATACCACAACCACAACGAAATAGAGAGAGAGAGAAAAAAAATATGAGAATGGTAATTGAATGTCTTTGATAATGACAAAGAGAAAGACGTCGTTCTTTCACTATTTTCTTTCCCTCGGTCTCGTTACTTCTCATGCTCTTTGTCCAGACGTCGCATTCATGTAAGCTCGAAACAGCTGTGTTCAAGACAAAGAGAAAGAAAAATTCAAAGTGAGACGAAGAAGCAAGTCGAAGTTTATATACACATATTTATGTATGTAGACGTGGGATGACTATTTGCACAAATAGAATGTTAGTTGCTTGCTTAAAAAAAAGTACAATGTAGAAATCGAAGGTCAAACATAATATATTGACTGTGAAATTCTCCTACGCGAAACTAATGTAATATAAGAAGAGAAAAAGATATCGTTGCTGTACATTATCTGATAACGACGGTTTGATACCATCAAAAGCACATAATTGAATGCATCAGTTATTGGGGTTTTATGAATATGATAAGACATCTCGTTTACTACCTCAAGAATAACAACTATGACGAGGTAAAATGCAATTAAAATGCATTTCTAGTGCTTTTTTAAAAGCATTAAGTGAATGCAGATAAACACAAGCGAAAAGAGTCAACTTCACTAGTGCACACATTTCTATCTAACAGGGGCGAACTAATGCTTCTGATAAACATAAGAGAACAAGAGTAAAGACATGCATATGCTTATAAGACTGTAATCGAATAAACAGACATGACCCTCCTTCTCTTTTTTTTTCTTTTTTTGCTACCATTATACATACACATATAAATGCCATCAGGCAAGCACAATAACAGCCTATAACTGCTGCTGCCAGCCATTATCAATCATCGAACATAGAATCAATGTAGCTTAAAATAGAATAACAATGCCAATATAAATATATGTATTATTTCCAGATCGAATAGCGATGACAAGAACTGTATATTGAAATACAATTCATCATATTTGTACATTCAGGTGAACAAGCCAATTGTTGTTTTCATTTTATTCATGCTGTTTGGTTTCTTTCATCGTTTTCTCTCTCTCTCTCTCTCTCTCGTTCTGTCTCTTTTTTTCTTCACTTATTAATCCCACTCTCTTTTTCTAATATTTCAAGTAAAAAAAATAAAGATCGATTGTAAAGAATAAATATGTACGTGTATAGGTCGAAAATTTCTACTGTCATATTCATAATAAACATGAAAGAAAAACACAGGATATTGTATTACAATTCATTTCTACCACTTAGTAACTTGTCAACTGTTCTTATCCAACTTATTCACTAAGACTTCGCTTGTTTGATACGAGTCTCGTTTATATATAAACATATATGTTCGCGCAAATACACAATTAAACAATAAATTATTCTCATTCAATGGAGAAATTATAGGTTATTTGTATTTTTGTCTTGATGAGAGAAAAAAATGAATAGAATATTTTTGTCGATTAACAGATGTAACTCACTATGAGGACTAGAGAAAAAAAAAAAGAAAAAGAAAAACAGGTTACTGTAAGCTAGGTAAACGAGAAAGAAGAAAAAATAAAAGAATATTCGAGGTTCACTACAAAAATAAAGGGAAATAAAAGGACATCAAATCTATTGTGTTTGATCCACTTCATCGACACCCGATTCGACAAAATCACTAATATAAACACTTTCATGTTTAGCTAAAATTCGAAGTAATGGTCGAAGTTTAAGCCACCACTGTTCAAGAGGCATACGATGTCTAAATAAAATTTAAAAAAAAACAACAAAATAAAATTTTAATTTAATAAATAACACTTAAATAATTTACTCAATATCAGTTTTTGTTTTAAGAATTTCCACCGGTGTAAATTCATTTTGTCGTTTAATTAAACCTACTACAACAGCACTTTCTGGTGTGTTACATATTACTTTTCCATCTCCTGTTGATGATTTTTCAATAAGGGATACAACATGTGATATTGCTTTGCATCCCAATTTTGTTGCAAATGCCCGATCAAATGGTGATGGCAAACCACCCTAGACATAGACAAAAACAAAATTTACATATCAAAACATTCAATGGCTGGAATTTCGTCAATAAGACTTCCGCAAGCTGTCATGAAACAATATTAATGTAGTATGCATGTGATGACTGAAGCTAATATTAATAAAATACGTATATATATATATATCATGGCTTACACTCATCGATGTATTCGATAGGAATTTTTTTAATCTATATCTAATTCATAGTAAAATTGGTCAAATTCCGGAAGCTCAAAAAAAGTGTAGATAAATTCTGATTTTTACTTGTTGCATATGACCAAGAACATTAGATCGTGCACTAAATACTCCTTTGCCTTCTTCTTGTAATAATTTTGTAATAAATTCTGTTGAATAATGTTCATTAGCCATTTCATTTCGAAGTAAAAGACCACGTTTTAAATGTCCTTCCATTTTTTTACGTAAATGATCAACATCATCAATTAGATCTTTTACCGTAAATGGTTCTTCATATATATATGCTTGATCAGCTCCACTAGCAAGTGCAGCCATTGTAGCTAAATAACCACAATAGCCACCCATAGTTTCAATAACAAATACACGTCGTTTGGAACCTTGTGCGGATTGTTTGATTTTGTCACAAATCTTTTTATTCACAAAAAAAAAGAAAATTTATTTTTATTTAGTTTATTTTTTTTTAATACAAACTTTGACGATCTCATTCAATGCTGTATCAGCACCAATACTAAATTCAGTACCCGGTACATTATTTGATATAGTAGCTGGGATACAAATCAATGGAATTTGAAATTCAATATTTTTATTACGTGATTCATACATTTGAACAACGGATAAATAGGCCTAAAATATTTTTTTATTTAAAATACAAGTTTTTATTTTTCTAACTATTCTTATTTACTTCATATCCACCGATGACTATCAAGGCATGAAAATTATGTTCGCGAAATTTTTCAGCTATTTTTGTTAAGCCAACTTTAGCTGCTGTAGTTCTAAATTTAAATGAAAAAAAAAATTATTATCTTATTTATTTATTATCGATCTACTTTTGAGAGCCAAGTAATGAACCACCAACACTACTCCAACCATTAACTGACACCCAATGTAAACTTTTAACCTATTATAATTCATAGAAGTATTTTCTTTTTAGAACTTTGAAAAAGAGATTTTCATACTTGATTATTAACTAAACCTTCAAATCCATCAAATACTGCATGCAAATTTAATCCTTCACATAAACCATAACGAACAATTGAACGAATAGCAGCATTTACACCACCAGCAGGTGAACCAACATTGATGACAGCCAAATTGAATGTATGCTACAGAAGAAGAACTTTTATATTCAAAAGAAAAAACAACAAAATGAATAAAATGTAAATTTTAAACATTATTGATTTATGTTAATAATAATCTTCTTATAATTTTTTTTGTTAAATTGCAACTAAATAAATATCTCAAGAGAAAAACTATATACATAAAAAAAGAATATAACTAAAATATGCAAATATTCAATTGTACTGTCGAAGAATCAAGAACTTTTTATATTATATTATTCTATGTCCTTACCTGTTTATTTGAAAATAATTTTGGTCTTAATTTACTTAAACGAATATATGTTTCAAGATTACTTTTAAAACTTCTTCCACGTAAATCTTGAGCTTCTTTAAATCTTTTCGATTGCATTGCTTCTGCAACAGCCAGAGTTTTTTCTACACAATGCATTAATGGTACACGAACTGTTTGATTACCACTAAGAGCAATAACAACAGGTTGAGATGTTGGTGTTGCTTCCATTAGTGCAAGAACAGCTTCTGTACCCATTCGAGTAGCCTAAATAAAATGATAAAGATAGAAAAAAATATATCAAGTTTTCTTTTTAAATATACAAGAAGTCGATCAAAGGCTGACGGACAGCCACCACGTTGAACATGACCAAGAATAGTTACACGTGTATCATATTTAAGCCGTTTTGAAATAAGCTGAAGTATTAAATACAGATTGAAAAATTATTTTAAAAAAAGCAAAGAAAAGAAATCGATTTCACCTCTTGAACTTCATTACTTTTTATTGGGCGACCTTCAGAATCAGTGGCACCTTCGGCAATAACAATTATATTTAAACGTTGACCCATTTCTCGTGTCTAAGAAAAATTTATTAATATAACTAAACAAAATATTATGTATAACATCTTACATTTTTGAGTTTATTACATAATTGATCTTCCCATCCTGGTTCAGGTGGTGCTTCAGGAATGAATACCCAATCAGCATCAGATCCAAGAGCAGTTACTAATGCTAAATAACCGCAATGACGACCCATTACTTCAAGAACAAAACAACGTTGATGACTATTAGAATAAAAATATTATTAATTTTAAAAATTAATTGAATAATTCAACGAAATTTACCTTGATGCTGTTGTTGTAATGCAATCAATTGCTTCCATAACACGATGTAAAGCTGAATCAGCTCCAATTGTCATGTCAGTACCACAAAAATCATTATCAATTGATCCAACAAGACCAACAATATTTAAATATTTATATTTTTCAGCATTTTCTGTCGTTATTTGATCTTTACAAATAAAAAAGAAATATTTATCTTTTTTAAAATATGTCATATTTACTGGTATCAACAAGTTCTTTTAAAAGACTTTCCCATTCTTTACGAAATAAATTTGCTCCAGTTAATGATCCATCACCACCAATACATACAATATTGTTAATACCATGATCAATAAGATTTTTTGCAGCACGTAATCGACCAGGTCTTTCACGAAATTCTTTACAACGTGCACTACCAATAATTGTTCCACCCTATCGATCAAAAGAACATGATATGTACAGGATATTTCAAAAGTCAGCTATGAAATAAAACTTCCTGAGAATATTCTATGATTTTCGGAACATCCTGAATATATATATTCTAAAGTATTAAAATTTAAATATTATTTACATCATCACTAATTCCAGAGACAGCTGCCCATGTTGCTTGACGAATACTATTACCACCATCGACTAAACCTTGATAACCCTAGTAAGAAAATAATATGAATTTCATTATGTTAAATTAATTATTCTTTATAAACCTCATGTATAAAATAAACTTTGCAACCAAGATAGATACCCATACGAACTATTGCACGAACAGCCGGATTCATTCCTAGAAAAAGGTTTTATATTCATTCATATCAACGTAAAGAAAGTGTTATATATAACAATAAGCGTTAAACTAGTGTAAAAACTAAACAAAAGTTGTTAATTGTACCCTGCGCATCTCCACCACTAGTAAATACGGCAAGACTACAGCCGTTAAATTGGTTTTTTGCAATAAAATGACCTTCTTTGCCAATTTCCGTCAAATAGTCATGTTGTTGTGAATCGGTCGATCGTCTATGATATGTTGCAATATGATGGATTTCATATTCATTTATAGATGCAGTAGTTGACACAGGATTACTGGCAAGCTAGGTAAAAAAAGGGTACAACATGCAAAGCAAATATACAAAACATTTTATGCATACAACACCAAAGCAACGTGACGGAAAGGTTCAAAATTATAAAATCAATCATATAAAACTACCTTGAGCATCACCACCACTTGTAAATATACCCATAGCTCGATTTGGATATTGATCTTTTGCAAGAACATGAAGGTTTTTTTCAAAACCTTCAGTCCAAGCAATTGAACCGCGAAATTTATAAAATGGAGATCGAGCCATTGGTGAAGAAAGATCAGCAGTCATTGTACCGAGTTCTGTACGAAGTTCACCAACAGTATCGTGCTGTAGTAGAAAAATACAAATTTCTTAGATAAGATTAATAGAATCGTTCGTCTAATACGCCGACGTCAACAATAACAGACAAGGAATAAACAAAAGCAAAAAAGAAAAACATGAGAGGAACAGAAGAAAAAAAAATATGCATATACAGGGGGTGGTCCAAAACTAAGGAAAAACAGAACTTTTTCCATTTCTTCTTCGCACATGGCGCGCTAGACCTCCTACTTATATTATATATACTCGGTGATAATAGTCAAAAATATCGTATATAATCAGTCTTTGGGTGCAATAATGTGTTTAAAAGTATGCACATATATTTTATTGTTTGTTTGAGAATGCATGAGAAATTCGATGTTCTTCGATTTCCATAATCTTTTCTTCTTATTCCGATCTGTGTAATGAGTCTTACTAAATTAATTTTGATCTTTTTTAGGCTAAATCAATACAAAATGTAATTAAAATGGATTCACTTCACAGATCAAGACAACCAGACAATATTATGGAAATAAGAAAAAAAAAACATTGATTTTGTCTTATAGTCACAGACAAGCGGTAAGATTTATCTGTAAGCTTTTGAACAAATTATTAGATCCAAAGACTGATCATGTCCTACATCTTTTATTAGTATCACTTAGTATATATGGTACAAATATAAGATCTAACTGATCATGTGCAAAGAAGAAATCGAAAAAATTCGACCACCGTGTATATGTAAGGATATTAATGCTTAATAGCAGTATTTCTCTACCGTAACATCTTGTATCATTTCGGTTGAGTCGTTAATCTGATTCTGCTCAATGAATCGACTTATATGATTAAAAGTTTCTTCTTGTTTTGGATTATGAATATTTGATGTTTTTTGAGAATCCATCGCATTATCTTTCATACTACTTGCATCAGTCCCCATAATCAATTTTTTTTCATGACTGAATATAATGATGAATTATTCATGTAATGAGTTATAATATCAATAATTTGTTTGTAAAAACTCAATACGAAAGAAAAGTGCAAATGAGTTACTAAGTGATAAAATAATAGTATTTTTTTTTTCATGGAATAACAAAAATTCGGTGTTATCACACAATGTAAACAATTTATGTGAATAGTTTAGAAGGACAGGATGACGGATAAATGTGTACATTCTATACAAGCTATACAACATTGTTTTTCACTACACTACATATAACTTACATCTCCATATTTCATGTCGCCTTCATACTGCAAGAAAAGTTTGTTTTTTTAAGCGGAAGAAATTAAATTAAAATAAAACTTAGACCAATTTGATGTAGTTTTATGGTTTTATAATAATTGAAAGCAAATTTTTGTCAATGAAATAAAGTAAAATTGAGAAAATTTAAACATAATCAAGAATAATTGTTTTTTTTTTGTTCTTCGGTTCGAAAAAAAATTTTTTTTACCTCTTCGGTAGTTTCTGTGTCATTGTTAAATATATCATCAATAGATTTTTCGAATGTCGGATGGAAAACAAGTTCTTTTTCTGCTTGTGCCATTATTCACTTTAAAATATATAAAATCTTCAATAAACAAAAAAACTCACTAAATGAGACATATATACATTAAAAAAAAATTTCAATGTATATTGTCCTATCGTTGTTTTAATCCAAATAAAAAAGAACACAGTAAGCAATACAAAAAAACGAGCGTTGACCCAAAACCATGCAAAAGAAGAACATATGAAATAATTTGATAATAGAAATGATCACCGTTTTTTTTTTGAAAAATTACACCAATGAAATAATATAAATTGAAAAAATTCTTTCAGATAATATTCTCCTTATTGCATTGGTGAGATTTTTAATGGTACGAGAATTTTTGATTCCATTTTACGAATTAATGGGACTGTAAATTCAACACTAAAATCCAAGAAAATAATGTTATTTAAGAAAAAAAAATTCAAAATTAACATTCATACTTTTCTGACCAGCCAGGTTTTGCCCATGCAGTAGTACGCATTTGTTTTCTATGTTGAAAATTGTTATATGACCACATGTGATGAACATTATAAAGTTCTCCAATTTGTGAAAAAACACCAAGAACTTTTGCATCTGGTCGATACTGAACACCTTTATGCCATAGATTTCCCCATTCAATTAATGTACCAGGTTTAAGCCAATATGAACGCATTTCATATATATTTGGATTTGATTGATTATCAGATTTTGGACGTGGTTGAGGAATTCCTATATGAAAATAACATAGATTTTGTTTTGTATTAAGAACAAAAAAGAAAAACAAATGTCAAACCAAAATAAGAAAATGAAAGACATATTTGATTTGAACGTTGTGTAATCAATTGATTTAATTTATCATCAATAGAATTTATATTTGAATTATTTATAAATTCATCCAAATGAGAAAAATTTTTATACATCCATATATGAACAAATTGGTTTGTAACATTACCAACTTGTACTCTCCATGAACCAGTATGAACAAGACCAGTTGAAGAATATTTATCAAGCATTTGTGATGCATAGTCAGAATAAATCGATTCATAGTTATTCTAAAATTACATATTAGTTTATACTTTATATTTTAAAGACTAAACATTGTTGTTACTTCAATTCTAATTGAAATCTTTCAAGATCTTACAATGAAAATGAAGTATACGGAAGAAACTGCCAAAGAAAGAATAATATTTCAAATACAGAAAAAAAGAAGAAACCCTATTTTTAATTGGAGAATATTAAGACACGAAGGCATGTTTTAAAAGAAATGAAAGCAATGCGTTGGTTGTTTTTTTTCTTTCTATGCAATAATTTATCATGAACTTGTTTTTTTTTCTATTGAGTTCCGAGTACTTTTAATTAAATATCTGAGTATGTTTTTTTTTAAAACAAATACATATCATATTTCTTTCCTGCCGTATGAATATCTAATTTCATCATCAATTGATTAGAATCGATAGTATAATCGTTATAAAAAACTAATTATGACTGATGCTAAGAAATAACTTAAGCGTCTAGAATAGTACTTGTCGTGTTCGTAGCTATCGTGTAGGAACTTCTTCTTGTTCCTAGTGTTAAAACGATAGATTTTTTTTTTCTACAGTTGCTTATTCCAGTTGGCTTATCTCGATACTAAGAACTTTGTTCTTTTCTGTAACACAGAATAAGGTTATGAGTGTTGTTGTCTACACTACAGATTGTTTATTACATTTGTTTCTCTTTAGTATGGTAACTGTTTATGGGGAGAAAGGAATGTAAGAACATTTTGCTTTATATTGTTTTGATGTATTTCCTACAACTGTTGTGTACCATAAACTGATAGTGTCAGAAACAGTCTTGATAAGAACCTTGTTTTTTCTATGTAGATTTATATCTTATTTCCGTTAAGGAAGTAAACCTTACAAATATGTTCGGAAATCAAGAATATTATTGTTGGAAGTTTGATGTCCTAAAACAATTTATTCTAACTAGAAAAAGAAAACAAAAAAAAGTGCGACAACAAATTTCAGTTGGGCTAATGACTCTATTCTTTCATGATAAATGGAAGAAGAAAATTGTATATATATATTCTCTCAGGACAACGTATTGCATGATCAAACTCCGGAAAGTGTCATGAGGATACTACATCCGTACGAATAATAATAGTTATTATATGGAAAAGATTAGAAAATTCATTTTACCATTGAGCTTGGTTTAACAGTATGATGTTGAAGTTCAAATACATTTTCTGTATCAGTAAGTAAATTTGAATGAGCGTCTTTAGGTTTTTGAATTGTTTTCGCTGTAAATGAATTGAATAAAGTTCGAAGAATAGTTTTTCGGATTTCTGGTTGAATTACATTGACTAATTTTAATGCATTATTCTTTGATGAATGCATACTAATTAATCTAGAAAAAGGAATAGAAAAATCAATATCCTTTTTCTTTTAAAAGATCAGTTAGGTATTCTTCATGAAGGAATAGATTTTCTTTCATAAAATAAATAAGTCTATTGGTTAATCATTTGTTATTGTTAAATAAGTTATCATATTTGAACATATGATTTTATAAGAATGAAAACAATCTCAATCAAAAAAATATGATGATTGATGAAAACGATTTGAATTTGATACAATTCAACAATCGAATATCATCAAGTTTCGGATCTTCTTTTATTGCTTTAGAATATAATATCAATTTAGGTTTGATTAATTCATTCGATAATTTAATGACAGTTTGTTTTTCTCTTAGGTTTTATCCATTTGATGAAAGGAAATTAACCAGTTAATGCTTAGAAAAGTGTTCACCATTGATTAATATCGAAATAAATAAATAAAGATTATCTAAAATTTAATAAAGATATTATTTCTTGTCGAATTTAATATCTTTTTGTTTCTTAAATAAATCTTGTTTACTACAAAATATATCTATTTTGTGACAAGAACAAATTTTTGCTTTATAAACACATTTTCAGTTGGATTTCTTTTCATTTTCTATACACTATTAACAAAACCACAAACTAATCATACAAAAAAAAAAGGATAACAAAAGTTAACATAATGAAAATTTATCGTTCACGAATTCGCTTTTCTGCTACAGCAGTTGAAATATCTCGTACACTCATTGCAAATGTTTGTAGAGCTTGACGAAACATTGTTGCACTTTGTTCATCCCAACCAATTAACTGTTGATCGTGTTCATTATTTGATAATGATCGTTGATTACTTAAATCAAGGTCACGTAATAAAACACTAAATTTTGAAAAAGCTTCTCCAACTGATGTACACAAATCAATAATATTATCTTTCTGTGATGACGTTGATAATTGATTAGAAGCTGTTGTTGGCATTGTTTTCAAACCTTTAAGATCATATCATACACAGTATGCGACTTATTGTTTATCGATATAACACTTTTTAATACGCCAATGAAAATTTAATCAAAAAAAAACTCACCAAAATAGATGTCAGTACGAATGATTACGATGTTTTTCTTCTCTTGCTTTCATTCAATCGAAAACAACAACGATCTATTGCGGAGTTGTTTTTTTTCCGCGACTTGAGAATAGCCTTGTTAGTAATTTCTTTAGTGTATATATATACTTTTTTTCTATAGATATTTATTTCATTGAAAAAAAAACAACTGAAATGGGTGTTCCTTATGAAAAAATGTCAACAATTGAAAGTAAATATAAATTACAGAGAAAATCAAAGACAAATTTTGATATTTTTATGTTAATAGCTCCATCATCGTCAGCTGTTTTAGTTGATGGACCAGTTGATGTTCAACAACCAGCTGTTCGTATTCGTCATTATTTTGTATTTTCACTTTTTTCGGCTATTTGTTTATGTCCAGCAACAGGTAATAAATGTAATTTATTAAATTGCATAATTAGTTATTTTTGTCTTGTTCTCAAGGTCTTATTGCATTGGCTTATTCATTAAAAAGTTCAGCTAAAGCTGACGTAAAATTTCATGATAAAGCTCGACTTTATGCTCGTCGTGCGTTACTTTGGAATTTAATTTCCGTTATTCTTGTTATATGCTCACTTTTTATGGTAGTCATTTCCTTAATTGATTTTTTTCATAAAAATAAAAATTCTATTTTTAGGTTTTGGCTTTTTTTTATTATTTCAATCAAATGGTAAAAGTCTATGGAAATACAATGGACGATATGTTTCAAAAACAACGTTCAAATGAAATAAATAATGAAATTAATCGAATGATTCAATCATTCACAAATGAATAATAAATACAAAAAAATTATTATAAACATTATACAAACATACATATATATATTGTCTTTTGTGTTATATATTTCTCGATTTAATTAGGTTTTCCAAGTTTATGAAATATGTGAGATGGTAAAAACAAGCATAATGATCTGTGACAGTAGTTCCTTTTTTTTTAATGTTGTTTGTCTGTTCGTCTCAATACTAAAATTAAATCTCAAACTTTATATTTTTTAAAATCCAGCATTAAAAAAATAAAAAATAAACTCTATCATTGTAAAAAGAAAAGACTTTATGTTAGCAGAAGAAGGAAAATTGATGATCGGTCGATTATAAAATACGATAAAATCGACTATCTATTGTAATTTTTTACCCGTTAAAACTATAACAACAGCAAAATATAAATAAACAGTTTTTACTTGAATGTCTTTTATTGTCAAAAGAAATTACTTCTCATACTTAAGTAATAGAAAAAACCAAAATAAAGACTTGATCTATTTTTATATCGTCGTACTTTTTCAAAAAGATCTAGGTCTATAACCATTTCTCAGCAAACCTGTTGTACTGATTTTATACTTTTCGTACGAATCATTGTTGACGCTTTGATTACGAAAATAACTTTAGGTTGTACTATTGATATCTTATTTGGGTTTAAATTGTCTTCTTGAGCTAACGAGATTTCATCAACAAGTGGTGCCTATTCAGAATATTGGAGAACCGTTACTTGGAGTTGAGCTCACGAAAATGATCCTATCAATTCATCCATTATTTAGAAAAAAAATGTGAAAAAATAGTTTGTTTGACACAAAGCAGTAACGTGATCTTTGCCTATCATTCGTAACATTTGATATCAAATAGTAGTGATTCAAATTCCAGCAGCTGATTGGAATCAAACAGATAACATTCGTTATCATGGAGCAAGCAATGCTAATACCACTGAGAATAAATGTAATGACATATGTACCAATGTTCTAAATGCGCATCTATTAACGAAGTTAGTTAATACTTCATTAAATATATACACACACTTATCAGTAAAACTTAATAATAAATCAATTATTTTTATTTACCAATGAATATACCATAACAGGGTATGCTGCTTGACGATCACCCCATATCAGTTCGCGTGTTAGTACGAGTACTTATGTAGTAACTTTTATGGTCGAAGGTTTTACTAGCATTACAAGTGAACAATAAAGCACTCGGTTTACATCTACAATATATCACATTTTGGAGTGTGCCAGTTAATGTGACACTAGTTGAATGTATCGTTGGTACTGCCTATTGCTTAGAAAATTATATTAGAGAAATCATTACTGCATCGCCCATTTACATGCCAAAATATTATGCATAACTCGTATCAGTCAATAATCAATATCCCTAAGTGTCGATATGAAATCGAATGCGAAAGCATTACTTGGCAACTCTGGGAAGTTTTGTCTTCGGTTTTCTATGCGTAGTCAATAATTTTTTTTCTAGTTGTTCTTGTCAAGAAACTATCAAATCTTAAGAGAATGTTTATTGTCATACGAAAATCATGTAGTTTACTCTCTCTCCGTGACCAAAATAGAAGCGACTGGCATATGTATATATATATATATGTTTCAATAGTAGAATGTTAGTTTTCTATCTTAAACAAGTATTGAACACTATTCATATATATTTGACGAGGCACCACGTTGATAATATCACAACAGGTAATTGAATTTTCACTCATTTTCCTTCTCGGTTAATTTTTAAAATTGTAATGGTAATAGAGAATGAATTTCATAGCAGTAAAATGGTCACATTAACACTGCAATAAAGCTTTTCTTCTTACTTAGACTATTTTTTTCTAGTGATTTCTACTTATACTGGATTTTATTATTCAAGAGCTGTTCAACCGATGAATTTTGTTCAGGATAATTAGAAAGAGATAATTTGATTACTCTTGAAGACTTCTAAAGAAAAAAGTGTTGTAAAACTTTCCTTTAAACCTTGGCACTATCGAAAAAAGAATGAACGATTCTAATTTTATGGAAGTGTAGTTGAATAAAAATTGAGAAACAAAAAATCTTATATAGGTAAGATTTTGTGAAAAAATAAGTTTTTTTAAACTTGTTTTTTAATTTTGAGAAGTAATGAAAAAGAACTTATTGTTGCATGAAAAAAAATCCTTTTGTAAATTGTATAAATGATTAATTTCTGTATGATTTTTCTCAAAAGAAAAATCATTATTAATTTACGGAAACTAGAACAAATAAAAATAGATGAAACTTAAATGACCTACAATAACAAAAAAACAAGATATTAGCAGTGATGGACTGATATAAAATAAATAATTGGGAAATTTTACTGAGTTACAGTAGATTTTTCGAATAACATTCTCTTTCTTCAAGACTAGATAGCAATAAAAGCAAACCAATGTATTGTATTTTAATGTATCAAATCGATCTATTTTTTATTCACGATGTAATATGATTATTAACTTTGTCGAGCAGGTTGCAACGTTTTATTATATGTCTCATGTCTCAACGCAGTTGCACTGGATCTCATTTGTCAGAGAAGCATGAATCATCATAGAATAAAATGATATTGCGATGTCAATTTAGAGTGCTATGAATTCCTTTTTTTTTGTTTTTCAACTAAAATCAAGCAAACGTTTCAAAGAATACAGTTACAGTATTACTGTAACTATCTCACTATCTACTCTGGCAAAAAATAAACGTTATCTTGAAAGTCAAATTATTTGAGTAATGTTGTGATCCGTTTTTCTTTAACATAATAAATTTAAATCTTTATTCTCTATTTATAACAATCATTGGCTGTTATAATTTATTAGTAGTGGAAGGTAGTGAACATGAACGAACTCGTCTAATGATTAAGCCAGTATTTCAACATGTGAGTCTAAAATGGATGATTTCTATCCTATTCAATCAAGCTGTTAAAACTATAGAAACGCTACTATCGAAATATAAATTAGATAAACAGAAACAAAAATAAAAAACCAGTCGATTTAGAATTAGAATCTGAGGTATTTCCATTATCTATAATTGTATCAAACTTGCTTGTATCAGGTATTCAACCAGCTACTAATGCAAAAGATGTCATTATCGAATATTCATTGCAATACTTGTTGATATTGTTTACATTTGAATGATTATGGTCGATCAAATAGCTTTTCTATCACGATGACCGTTTTTAGAAAAAGGATGTAGTTGATAAAGTAATTCGTATGGTAGGTGAATCCTTTGACCAAATTACTATTGGTCGGTCACAAAGACGATCATCAAGTTTGTGTAACGGTGGTAATCTCCTTGATTCATTGCTATCGATTCTTGATGACGAAGAAAAACCATTCAATGATTAAGTAATTAAAGAAGAATCTCTTTCTTTCGTATTTGCAGGTAGTAAAATCACTGGAAAACTTATGATTTGGATGTTATATGTTTTAATGACTAATGAAAATGTTTTATAAGCATGTCGTGAAGAAGTTGATCGAGTTTTACCAAATGGAATAGAACCTACAAATGAACATTTACTTGATTTACTAGTATGTGAAGCAATCATTAATGATCAACTTCGTCTTTATTCACCGACACCATTCTTCTCACGTTTCTGGATGCGTGAACATATGATTGATACTGAATGTCAAATACGTATACGAAAGGATACAACTGTTGTTTGTTAGTAGTTATATTCTTCAGCATCGAGTTGATCTGTGGTCTCGACCACTTGAATTTGACTATACTCGTTGGATGCGAGATCCTAAAACAGGTCTTAAACCAAAATTGCCTCATCCATTTTCTTATCCTCCTTTTGCTGCTGGACCGCGTAATTGTATTGGACAAATTTTTGCATTATTAGAAGCTAAAACTATGTTAGCTATGTATGTTTATACAAAGACGTGATTTCGACTTAGTATCAGAACAAAAGATTGAACCTGATGTTAAAATCATCGTACGACCAAAATATGAATTATGGGTTAAGCTTAGTAAACGTGAAATATAAACTCATATTCATCTAGAAAAGCACCTATACATTCATCGCTAAAGTTTCATGTAACTGTTAATGTTGAACTCCTTCCCTTTATTTTAGAGAGTAATATCTTTAAAACAGATGGGCACGAATAAATGGAATAATCGATGTAGTTTTTCCTCTTGTGTAAAATTCCTCTGTGTAGCTATTTCTGTTCTATGTATTACTATGGCTTTGATGAAATCAATTGAAACCCTAAAATACATTGAACCAGCAGCCAGAAACAAATTTTTCGCTTAAACACATTGCCATTGTCGGATATACATATGCATGTGTCAAATTCAATAATGAATTCACATGTGACTCAGGTTTTCGGTGATATTGAGAAAATGAAAATTACCATTGGTTCAAGAAACATATTAAAATATCGCTTTTAAAGTGTTCTTTATAAGTTAGTGGAATACTTCTACCGAATATTCAGCGTCATCAACTACACGCTCTGGTTTTTCTGCACAATTCAACATGCATTTGGATGAAATCTTTGCATATTGTATCGAAGTATCGTTCGGAGAAGAGATTTGATCACCTATTTTTTTCAAACATTTCAGCATGTTTTATCTTTTGGATTGCTTATGTATAATATTGAGAGCAATTATTATAATAAATATATTTTGATCTATTTCACACTTCTAACTGTTGAGCTACTTAATTGCAAGCACGACTTAATACATATTCATAGCTCCTTAATATCGATACATCGCCATTTAATTATTTTATATTTATTAACTTTTGAGCAACTTAATCATAAACACCACTTAAATATTTCTCACACAACTTAATAGATATTCATAACTATTTATTATTTGCTAATATTTATAGTGCACCACTATTTAATTTCAAGCACCATTTAATAAATATTCATACCTATGTAGTTTTTATTGATAGCTATTTATTTTTGTCTGATATTTTTGAGACTGACTATTGAATCTCAAACACTAAGTAATAGATATTCATAGTTAGAGTGCCTTATACAGCTTTCATTTTATATTTCTCTAACTCCATTATCGTAAGTCGACATGATTGATGAGTTTAATTATTGTACAAAGTTTTACGATGTAGCTTTCAAAAAATGTTTGAAATTCTTCTGATTTGTAATAGCAAAGATATTTGCAAAATATCCCATGCTACTATCAATTAGCCTCACCCAGTATTTAGAAATTTCCATCAGTATTGAATAATGATTCTTAGCTCTTAAATAAACACTCAGCTATTTACTTACTCTTACTAATTTGTTTCGAGTAAGGGCAATAAAAAAGAAAATTGTTGAATGAGTAACAGTTTAATCTCTAATCATCCTTTATCAATGAGCGTATCTCTTTTTGAATATCATTCACAGTCGAAAGATATGCACTATGTGTTAAGTAGATTACTCATATTCCGATAGAATGATTACTTGCATGACCAAACTAAATATTTTAGATTATTGAGTGCCAACAGCATCTATCGATTAAGATAATCGAATTTTAAGAGATTTACATTCTATGTCATTTGATCACACTCTAAAGTTTGAAGAGTATTGATTTTTTCTTGTTACATCATGGTGGATCGAGCTTGCCGAATCACATGAGAAAAAACAACGTCATATACATATTCAAAAACAAGTTTCTCAAAACATCCAAATTAACTCTTAAAAGTCGAACGTTCCTTCCAAGGGACACTGAGAAAATTTCAATAAAACATGCAGTAATACTGTATATAAAAAACTCTTTTTTTCTTCAACTCAGATGACCTTATAGGTCACAAAAAAAGAAAAAAATCAATTCTGAGTAACTGTCAGACAAAACATTGAGCTTTTACGGCTTGTGATTTTTTAAATGTCAATTTTTCATTTTGAAACATCTTTTCTTGATTAATACGGGAAGAAAATCTGTTTTTTTAAAGTGTTATCGCGAGTGACATCATTCGACTATCGGATGAAACTATCACACAATGTTTTCACCGATCTATCGATGCACTATGACATGATGAAGAAAATGTCTATTGAAAGAGACATTAGGTCATAACGATCCGAAATCCTTGATCACCCTATGAAAATGGAAAAACGATTGAAATATTGAATGCGCAAGCTTTTTGATTGCCCTACACTTGATACAGGATTGTACCCAGTAAAGTGAGGGTTGAGAGAGCTACCTCCCTCCCTAAAAGGAATTATCCTTTTATGAAATTTTCTCAACAGAACTTGACAAAATTTCCCAAAATTCTTAAATAATTTTATTCAGCCTTCTTACGATAATTTATAATCAGTTTGCCTAAATGAGGTTACCAACGTATTTGGAACGGCTACCTGCTCACTGTATATCTTGCAATATATGAACGAAAGAAAGCTATCGACAGTGCCATATAGATAGTTGTTTTTCTTATCTTCGTCCTCTCATGAAGCTCCTATAGCTAAGAAAGAAAAGAACAATTCATATCACTGCGACATCGTTTATGATTGGTTTCTTGCTCTTATCGACTATCATCATCAACTACTGTTAGTTTTTTTCTTAATACAGGTTCATTGAACAACTATGTTACTATTAATTCTGTTATATACATTATTGTTTTTTATTCTTATTACGATCGCTATTATCTATTTCAAAATAATTTATCCGGAAAAACGAATACATCATGCATTTCGTACACAAGGCATAGGTGGAGAACCATTTATACCTTTAATTGGTCAACTTCCTGAGTTCAGGAGACAAGTCAACAATGACGCGTTGATGATTTATCAAGAAGAACTAGCTGAAAAACACGGTTGCGTTTTCCTATTTGGTCTCGGTCCGTTTACACGTCTTATACTGAATGAACCGGATTTACTTGCTGATTTATTTAGCAGAAATAATGCACCCAATTACGTGAGACCTGTAGATTCTAGTGCCGTATTTATTCCGATAGTTGGATCTCATAATTTATTAGTAGCTGAAGGTAGTGAGCATGAACGAGCTCGTCGAATGATTAATCCAGCATTTCATCATATTAGCCTGAAATCTATGGTTTCTATTATTACTGATCGTACTGCCAAAGCTATTGAATCAATGATACCTAGTGAACAAAAATCGAAATCTGTTAATTTACAAGTTTTATTCAATGCGTTGACATTATCTATCATTGCATCAAGTGCATTTGGTGCAGACTTTGAAACAAATGCTCATGCAAAAGATGTTATTGCTCGAACATTTGCTCAATTACTTGATATCACTGAATATCGATCGATGCATATGATAAATCAAATTCCTTTTCTTTCACGATTACCTTTTTGGGGTAAAAATATTCTTGATGAAGGAAATCGAAAAGTAGGTGAATTTCTTGATGAAATCATTAGTGATCGTCGGCAAGGGCGATCATCAAGTTGGTCAAATGGTCCTGATCTTCTTGATTTATTACTTTCAGCTGTTGACGATGAAGGAAAACCATTCAATGATCAAGAAATTAAAGAAGAATCTCTTACTTTTGTACTGGCGGGTAGTGAAACGACTGGAACTCTTATGGTATGGATGTTATATGTTTTAATGACTAATGAAAATGCTTTACAAGCGTGTCGTGAAGAAGTTGATCGAGTTTTACCAAATGGTATAGAGCCTACAAATGAACATTTACCCGATTTACTAGTATGTGAAGCAGTCGTTAATGAAACACTTCGTCTTTATCCACCAGCACCATTCCTCGTACGTCACTGTGTACGTGAACATGTTATTGGTACTGAACGTAAAATTCGTATACCAAAGGGTGCAACTGTTATTGTTAATAGTTATATTCTTCATCGTCGAAGTGATCTTTGGCCTCGACCTCTTGAATTTGACTATACTCGTTGGATGCGTGATCCTAAAACAGGTCTCAAACCAAAATTATCTCATCCATTCGCTTATCTTCCTTTTTCTGCTGGACCACGTAATTGTATTGGACAAAATTTTGCATTATTAGAAGCTAAAATTATGTTAGCTATGTTAATACAACAATGTAATTTTGACTTAGTACCAGGGCAAAAGATTGTGCCTGATGTTAAAATAACAATGCGACCAAAATATGGGTTAATGGCTAACATTAGTAAACGTGAATTGTAAACTGATATTCCTCTAGAAAAAGACCTATATATCTATCCCTAAGTTTTTATATAAATATTATTGTTAATGTCTTTGTATTGGTTTTAGAGAGCGATGGTAGTTTTAGATAAAAATACCATAAATAGATTGAATAACGAATTTGTGAGAAGATCAAGCATTTCTCTTAATAGCTTTTGTAGCATGCCGGACATGAAAAGCATAGTTTTTCTTCTTCCGTGAAATTGCTCTTTGTACACTCGTTTATGTTCGTCCTGTAATATAGACTTTAAAAACATCGGTGAAAACGAAAATACCTTGAACTAATAGTGAGAAACAAATTTGCGCTTTGACAAGCTGAAGATTGTAGGATATACTTATAACTGTATCCAATATTGAGTTCAGATGTGATTGGAGTTGTTGGTGATATAGAGAAAGTGAATGTTGACAATGACTTAAGAAATATATCAGAATATTGGTATTACGGCATTCTGCATAATCTAATAGAAGAGATTTGATCGCACATTATTTTCGAAGATCTGAGTGTATTTTATCTTTTGAGTTACTCATGTATAGTTTTGAGACCGATAATTTTTAATACATGTTGAGCTATTAGCCATAGAACTTCCCATTACCTATCTTGTAGTCTATGGAGGGAGAAAGAATAATTGGTAATATCATGCACATCGTTGTTTTTTTTCTTATTGTTGATCTCTATGGACAAGTTGCTTGCCGCGATCGTGAAAGAGAAGAACAGCTGTATCTTCGCGACCTCATATACGGTTGGTGTCTTGCTTATATTGACTACAATCGAGTACTACCTGGTCGGAGAAACAACGAAAAGAACTCATCGGAATTTCAACGGAAATAAAATCATGAAAATCGTAGATTGTTATACGTTCATAACGCATTAAAGTTTTTAACGAATGTATGTTCGTCGAAAAGTTCTAACGCATTTTTACACGTTCGTTAGCTGAACTGAGTAAACTGGTAGAGAAAATAGTCCACTCCATGCACTTAATTTGCGAGAAAAATAATTTGGATGAACTATTTGTTATTTTAATTTTAGGTAAGAACTCATCTTAAGTATTTTCTAGAAAGCTAAGTTCATGAATAGAACTATTTTGTCTAGTAACTTACTCTATTCAGAAATCAAACATTGAGTGACATGAGAAACTTTATTATAAAATCTATTATAACTACAAGTATATCATATAACTACTGGACGTTGTGTGAAAGTAACATATGTAAATAAAAGCGTGTTTGATATGTTTCGAGTTCATCGTGACGTTTTTGTATTTTTCGAATATTTCAAGTTAAATAAACATTGAGGATACATATTGAACATTACATACATCGAAGCAACTATCCAAATTTCATTCACTAAATTGTCATGATCATTAAAAACAAGTACATTATTGAAAAACATTTATTAAATATTAAAATAATTTTTGCAGATGTATTTTATTTAGTAGAATGCTAAACTAAGTTTGAACGTCAGTTTCCTATATACTTTAGATGAAGAATATATAATGTAAAAGAAATAGAAAAAGCCGATTTGATGCAATTATTCTAAGAGAGGACTTCCAAAAAAAAATTTCTTATTAAAAACGGCAGTTGTGCTTAATAAATTTTGGGCAATAATGTAGATATTGCGCTTGAAATATATATCCTCAATCTCTGCCTAACTTTAAATACTGGAAAAATATAAAGAATTCAAATAGACCCGATATTTATGAAAAAATCATATATATAATCAAATTTTAAGAATAATATCTAATTAATGCTCTTCGTTTTCTCCCTATCTCTGTTGATTTAAACAGAAAAGCTAAAAAAGACAATACTATATGACTCTAAACAACAAAAAGAAAGACACAAAATAAATACCAATGATAACGATCGATTGCTATAACTATAACAAGGTTACCTAATCAGCGTCCAGTTTCAATGAAAGCACAAAAATTGAAAGATTGATCTATATCCAGTCGCTCGCATGAAAGTACTGATCTATCAAGTATATCATCTCTTGATAGACTATACGAAGGAAAAATGCAATAAGTTCCAAGAAAGACATATATCAAATTCTGCACTGAATAGAAACAAAAAAGATATGAAAGAAGAATTGGTGATTGATTTGAGAGAAAGAGAACTATTGACATTATCGTGTAGCGAATATATGACTGATTGGGTGAATCATGAAAACGAAAGAGGTACCCAGGTCGAAGCTCATCCATCGGATTCTGTTGGATCGTCTTAATATTGGCAGTATTCTATCAGAAGTGACCAGAAATCCAGTGAAAAGAATTTTGATAACCGAATTCGATTAGATACCAGCAAATTCAGACGTTATCTTGTCGGTTTTCGTCGGATTTCGATAAAATCCGATGAAATTCGTATCTGAATCCTGGTCACTGAATTTTTCGACTTGGATAGTTAACTGAAAAAAATAAAACTTATAAGAACTGAGGAAAAAAAAAACAAAAAAATGATTTCAACGTGTTTATAAACGGCTGGATCAATTAAATCACTTTTTGCGGACTTGAAATAGTTTCTCAGAACGATGATGCGATAATAATGAAAATTATTCTGAACATGAGTATTATATATATTATATGATTCTAAAAAGATCACGACTCATGAAAACTTAGAACACATTGTCAACGGAGGTCAGGTGGAAAAAACTTAACAAAAGCGTAATTTTTTATTTCAATCTCTCCATAATGGATTTATATTTTTCTTCATTTGTCTAAATGGAAAATTTTATTTCTAGTATGTTGTACAACTCTCCTTTGACTCATCGAAGGAAAAAAAAAGTAGCTACTCATGTGATTTGCCAAAAATATCATTTAATGCACAATATGCTGATACAGTTCTTATTAAGAATTGTATTAGCATGTAACAGAGAAAAGAAATAGGTAATTATTCTTCAATGATTCCTCTTCAGTAGAAACAATGTATTTTTTTGTTTATGATGTGCTTCAAGCATAGTTACTTTTTCGTTGTATG
Organism: Rotaria sp. Silwood2; assembly: GCA_905329745.1. Classification (NCBI taxonomy): domain Eukaryota; kingdom Metazoa; phylum Rotifera; class Eurotatoria; order Philodinida; family Philodinidae; genus Rotaria; species Rotaria sp. Silwood2. Next base: position 2,061,084 of record CAJNSZ010000001.1, on the reverse strand, counting down.
ATTGCTAAACTTGTTATTCACTTTTAACAATATTAAACGCTAGTAATAGTATTCTAGATTTATTCTTTATCACTTTTTAATTATATAATCGTTCACAAACTTGCAACTTCTACACGATATGCAAGGTCCTTATCTACGTGCGCGTTATATCACACGAAAATCACTGTGTGAGTAAGGATGGTGCATATTCTGCAAAAGTATCCAAAACTTTCGTCACTTATCCACGGTGAAACAAAAATTAAAAACTTTAATACTTCTAAGAAAGCTAGACTGTCAATTACATGAGCTACACATTCTATGTTTAAACTACTCTCAAGAAATGAATTCTTTTCAACGTGTTGAAACGGTTAAAATGAACAGAAATAACGAGCAATTTTGGAATATAATAGTATCCGTTAAAAAAAATACCTGAAAAATATGTTTCTTAAGCTAATCTTTCCGCATCAACACGTGTTTTAACCTATGAACGCGGTAAAACTCGTGAAATTTGCGCTATAAACAGTTCAAAGCGGGTAAATCTAAAAAAAACTTGCACATGTCAACATGTTCACATATTTTTTAAGTGTCGTATCTCACTGAGTAGTACTTTTCTCTTCCTAGACTTTCATAGTACAACTATGATATTACTAATTCTACTTTATACATTAGTGTTTTTTTTGCTGCTGCAATCGTTCTTATCTATTTTAAATGGGTTTATACCTAACAACAAATACATGATGTATTTCGTGCACAAGGTCATAGGTTCACGAAAAAATAATTTTATCCCGTTTTACTTTTATGCTGTAGAAACTGGTAAGATTTCCATATTCGCTACACTTTAGTCCCTTTAGACCTATTAGAATATAGGTGTGGGTGTGAGCACCAGTGCCGTTGAAGTGACGCTGCCAATGAGTGCTAAAGGCATTAAAAGCACTAAAAGGACTCCAGGGATTGATAGGACTAAAAAGGAACCAAAAGGATTATAGGGACTAAAGGAACCAAAGGAACTAAAAGGACTAATGGGATAACTTGAAGGGACTAAAAGTAAAACGGGATAAATATAATTTTTCGTGGATCCCTCATTATGTGAGCATTAAAAAAATTGATAAAACTTCTACAGCAAAACCTTATTGTTGTTCCTCTAGAGACTTTACATGTTAAAATAATTTATTCATTAGTTGTTAATTCGAAACTCATTTGCTGAGATAATTATATGTTAACTGGCGCCGATACATTCTTCGTGAAAATTGCAGCAAATATAGAAAATATAGATGATTTCAACACCTACACAATCATCACGAACATCGATTTCTTATAAATTTAATCAAACAGGAATTTTATCTATTTCACATCACAGTAATAGTATACAAAATTTATCTCGATCTGACTTAAATATTGAATATACATGCAAAAATAAATTAAAATCAGGAATAAAATGGTTCATAGATCCATTTCAACAATGTTGTTCATCGAAAACAAGACTTCATCAAACATCTAAATATATATTTGATTCAAAATGTTTAAAATCGCAAGTTAATCGAGTTAATGGTCTATTAAAATATTTTACTTTTGGTGTTATGTTTACCAATGGCTTGTAGGTACTACTCAATGTATATTTTCATTAAAAAAATTCATGTGAAAAGAAATCTTTTAGATTAGGTTTTGTTCTATTCTTTATTGGTCTATGGAGTTCATTTGAACATCGTAAAATTAGTCATATATCAACAATAAATACAAAAGATACACCATCATTAAATCCATTTAATTTAATTGGAATTATTCTTTGCATAGTTGGTTTATTATTTTTTATTTTATGTGTAATAAGTTGTTTAGGTATAAATCGAGAAAATTTAAATCTTCTTCGTATTTCACTTATTGGTCAATTTTTAACATTAATTATTTTTTTAATATTTTCTATTACAATATTAATATGGGGAGGAAAAATTCGACATAAAATAGCTGATGCAATGATGATTGGATTGAAACAATATTACCATATAGATAAAGCATGGACAGTTTTTTTTGATAAACTTCATTTAAATTATTTTTGTTGTGGTATGTAAATATGATTTCAATTTAAACAAAAACTTACTTTTATGACATGACTAAATGAGCTAAAACAAATTATATCTTCATGTATTTATGCGTTCAAACTATTTTTATATAATTTCATCATTCAAGATTATTATATATGAATTATTATCTATCATTAATTTTCATTCTTTTGTATTGAATTTTGCGAATTGATTGAAACTGTATCTGTCAGAGGATATATAGCACTAGATTCTCTTTCCTTTTTTTAAAATTTACACCTTATAGAATTAAATAGTATTCATTGTGCCGAAAGTCAATATTAAGACATACCAATGTATATAGTATTTAGAGTTTACAACGGAAATAATCTAAGGGATATCTTGTTTTCAACTTCATATTTTGGTTAGAAGTAGATCTTAATGTGACTAAGAAAATTCTAAAAACATATAAAATCGAAATAGTATTATTTAAATTAGTACTAGGCATTTATTTTCTAATGATTTGCACTTCTCTTTCTCAGACTAGCGTCACTATACATAGTATACAAATGAATACCTACAGACTCATCCTGACAAAGTTCAATATTGTTAAAAACTTGCTTGTTTTTTCAGTTCGTTACTATACAATGAAAAGAGATGTTGAACTTCTGATTTGCTTTGAAATATCATAATTACATCGAGTTGAAGATTTAAAAGTTGGATAGGGCAAATACTGTGTAATATTATTCGTTTGTCATATTTTTTGTCCGAAGCTATTAGAATAATATATATAAATAACAGCTCGAAAATAACAGAAAAAAATTCTGTTTTCATCATAACGTTCACTTTATTTCGAGAATGAAGAGTTGTAAGCACGAAGCTTTTTAAATTTCCTTTAGTTTTACTGAGACCTACATTTAAACAAAAGATGAAACTAAAGACTTGGAATCAGTTGAAGTATCTTCCTCATTAGTTAAGAAAATTTTTCCCCATGAAAAGGGTCAAAAAGCTAGGATCATGTACTGGCATGATAATTTATACTTCATAGTTCATTGGATCTCGTTCCACTTCACATGCTTCAACATTTCTTGTTGTCACTTATTGAAAATCGTCAAATATTTAATTGCAGTCGATTTCATAATTTAATCCAAAAGTAGTCATCATTATTTCGCATAAGTTACACAAGAACGTCATATGCTTTTCAGTCAGACAGAATTATATTATTGTATAACTCTTCTTATCGCTGACTATTTAGGTGTTTATTCATTCAATGATTGGAATGACAATCCAAATTATGCATGTATATCCTCGAATATTTCTCAAAGTCTTGGTATGGTTTTTCTTATTAGAAATTAATTAATATTAATTAATCATCTATAGATGCTTGTTCAATACCTTTTACATGCTGCAAAACAGAACAGAAAGTAGTAAGAAAACTTTTGATTTAATATTCATAGTGACAAAGAAACTTTTTGTTTGCATTTTATTTTTTAATAAATTTTAGGATGATAAACATATCTATATGAAATCTCTTGCTTTCACTTGTGGTATGATGATTTTGTTTAATACTTCAATTCATTTATTTTATATATCATTGATAGGAATAAATGTATTAGCATCACATAATATGACAATCAATATGAATGAAATACAAGAACGTATTAATATTAATGGATGTTTTGATGAAATTTTACCTATTATTCAACAATTAATTATTACAGCTGCTGTATTTATGTTATTGATCTGTGTCATAATATTTATTACTATGTTTCTCACTTGTTTACTAACATTTGACATTCGTTTGACTAAATCGGATGTGAAGCGACATTGTCAAAAGAAAAGACGTAGCAATGAAGAGAATCATTCCGAAAAAGAAGACGAAGAAGAAAGATTTTAATATACGTTTTTTAAATATGATGAATGATATACAAAACACAGAATATTATAATATAAAAGATTGAAGACGTAATAATTCTTTGAAATAAAAAGATATGTTTTAAGCCCCCCACCCCTCAGAAACCAACTTTGTTATTTTTCATCCGATTTCAACCAAAATTTCAGAGAATGTTAGTCTTGGCTAGGATAGATTATGGTTAAAATATCTCCCCCAAATCTCAAAGATATGCACAAGTTCTAGTCAATTCATTGGTCAAAAGTACCTTGGACGCGGGCAAGGTTTTCACAATGAGGATATGAGCTATCAAGGCGGGGCTGGTTTTTAAGTTGTAGAGTATCCTTGGGACTAGATCCTAATAGAGTTCAGTTTCTGAATTTCCCTTTATTTGATTTTTAAAAATACTTTTTCGAAAAATTTTCAAATTCATGGCCGAAAAAGTGCTAATAAAAATGAAATATCTAAGTTTTTTATTTCAGCAAAAGAGAAATTGAAAAATCGGACTCTATTACGACCTAGCCCTAGGGGCACTCTACAATTTGAAAACCACATCGACATGCTTAGCTAGTATCCTCATGTTAAAAATCTTGCCCGCGTAAAGGGTATTTTTGACCAATGAACTGACTATAACTCGTGAATGGCTCGCAGATTTCTGGAGATATTTTAATCATAATCTATTCTAACCAAGACTAACATTCTCTGAAATTTTGGTTGAAATCGGATGAAAAATAACAAAGTTGGTTTCTGAGAGGGGGGGGGGAGCGCCCTTAAAAGAATCAAGAATGATGATGTATATTTAATAAAATATGTCTCGATACATTTGCTAATTGTGTCAATAGTGAAATATATTCTTCTGAAAAAAAAATTACACAATTAATTTTTTCGATTATGTCTCTCTAAGATTGTCACTGGATTTCATATTTCTATCACAAATACATCTTTGACTACTAGACTTATTCTATAAGTTTTAGTATTGTAGAATAAGAATTCATTGAGAGAACTTCAAATACGTCTTTTCTGTACCTACTTGCTATTGAAACCCAAAATTTGTTTTTTGTCTTGCTGAATTTTCGTTTTTTTTCTCCTTATTGAATAACATCAAACTTAAACGAATCAGGAAGATTTTGTAATGTTTCAAGCTTTTAAAAAAGGCTCCTTCGAAAAATATCTAAAAAAAGATCTATGCAAGCAGACTCATGCTTCAAAGTTTGATTTTATTAAACAAAGGGACAAAAAAGAAAATTCAGTAGGAGAAAAAAGAATTTGGTTTCACTGACATATGGATACATGAAAGACATATTTGTAATTTTCTCATGTAACTCTCATTCTACAGTACTAAAAGCTTCAGAATGAGTTAAGTAATCAAAGATTGTATCTGCGATAGAAATATGTGGTCCAACGACCATTATAGAAAGACAGATGTACATGATTTCATTTTCTCACTATGTTTCAATCTATGATCAAAGTAAATTAAGAATACAATGGAACAATCAATTCTTTTTTTATTAAATATATATATAAAATAACTACTAGAGTCATTGTCTTTCAGATGTAAAAAATAAACTGGCTCAGTTGGACAAATTTTAAAGAAAAATTATCATTCAATTAAATTTTGGATACAATCCAGATGACGTCGATGGTTGACTACATGGATTTTGTGCATAAGATGGAACAGAATGAGGAGGAGGTGCCGTTGGTTGTTGATAATACATCGATGGATGAGGAAGCACAGATGAATTCACACTATTAGGTGGAAATCCGCCATATGGATTCATATTAAACTGTTGATAAGGTTGTGCTTGATAGGGAAACATTGATTGTTGATTATTTACCTTAAAAAAAATGCAATAAATAATAAAGTTAGATATAACATTAATAAAAAAAGAAATGTTTCAATTACAACTGTTATAACTGAGAATTGCGCATCGACATTTTTCTCTTTAGTATTCGTTGTTTTCAGATGACCATCCGTTGAAATCGAAATAAAATGACTTTTACATGTACAAGATTCAAATGCTACTAATTCACTAGTACCAAATATATCATGTACACGAAACTCTACACTAGGATCATTTTTAGCACCAGATGGCTAAATGAAAAAAATAATAAAACATGCAAATATTTATACCGTTCAAATCAAAATCTATTCATATGACAACATACGAATGACTTGACACAAGCTTGTTTGCCATCAAATGCTAAATAATTATAATTATTATGAAATCGAAGTCGTCCTTTTTCAGTTTTTTCCACATTGAAATAAGCTAAAAGCAAAAAGAAATACTTATACGATTATGAATTTAGAATCCCTGTATGAGCTACTCATATTTTCTCTGAAATCTTTTTCTTACAAAAAAAAATACTAAATCAATTTTAATTTTATCATATAGAATAAATTGTGCATTGTCGTTCAGATATTATTTAAAGAAATCTCCGTCTTCTTCAACGGTTTCTGCTCCTCGAATAAGGTACAATCTGTCTAACTGTGTCCGATCGGACCAAAATTTTTTTTTGGACATACCTTAGACTATATCTCAAAGAAGGCTTTTACTTTTTTTCATAAATCTCGCGTTCTTTTTTTTTTTACTTATGAGATAAATATGTAAAGGTTATCATCCAAAACTGGGATGTTAGTATTCAGGATTCTATAAATCTGGATAGGAAGTTCAAAAATGAAAACGGCCAATTTCACCTAGCGGGAATACTTTCAATTATCAGTCGCCAAAATTTCAGTCCGCTCGAACAAAGTTAAGGGATGTAAGCCAGCTTAATGTTGTCCTGTGAAAAACTAAGGTTTCCAGCAAAATAGAAAAACTCTGTTTAAAAGTTTTTCCTCGAGCAGATGCCTCCTTATTTAACATGCTCTATCTGCGGTAAGAATTTCCAGATGTCTACTTTGTTTGTTGATTTCGGATAAATCTTATACAAAAAAATCTTCGCTATAGTTATATATTTCTGAATGTCCTTTCGTATAGTCGTTTTTGTTCGATTCCAATGGAAGCTGATCATTGAGAATTGACTCAAGCTGATTCGTAACTGTTTTTTCCTTTCTATCTCTATCTGATACTATTTGGATATTCTTATTGGTCATAATTGCATGATATCATTCTTTTTGTATAATTTAATAGGAAATCCATTGACAAAACTGATTCAATCAAATTTATTATGACTTGATATTTCCTGAAAGTTATCATCCAGAAATTTGGGATCAATGATAAAATATTTGCATTTGTCATTGAAATTTATTTTTGTTGAATACTTCAAAATATACTCAATGAGCAGAATGATGAGTATATTTAATATATTAATCTCGAAATTCTTACTATTGAATGAATTCATAGTACCATTTCCATCAAATACAAGAGTGTCATATGAAGACATAACAACTTGAAGTAAATGACCTGAACTTTTCGAAACCAATTGAACAATAGCACCATTTTGAAGAAGATCCTTTTGAAAAAAAATTTCGATGAATTTCTATTTAGTAAATCCTTGTTTTAATCGTACTCGCGCATTATGTCCACCAGTGATTACATTATTTATTGTATTCGTTGCCGAAACAATAGTATCTTCTCCAACAATATTTCCAAGTAAATTTGTTGCAAACGATTCAGTTTTTTCAAGTAAAGTCTAAAGAATTTAGAAATCAAGTGACAAATGTAATACAAAAAAAAAGAAAACAATGAATTTTTCTAAAACCTTTTTTTCATGTTCTTGATTATATTGTGTTAATGTCGGATAAGCATTTCTTTGTGAATAGCCTGCTGTTGAATTTGCTGTATGAGAATAAGAATCTGTTGTTGAAGAAGAAGATGAAGATGGATGATGATAGTATGCTGGAGAAGATGATGATTCTGATGATGTTACTTGTCCAGTTTTTGTTTCTTTATGAGAAAAAATTTTTTTCATTCTTATCTATTTATTAATCTAAAACGAATTCGAATGTTTAATATATCACTCATTATTAAGACGTGTTCTTCTTATTTATATATATTTTTATTTTCACAAGTTTATATTGCGACATAGATGGCGCTCATGTCCATACGGTATGTTTCATTCTAATTACGATATTTTATTTACTTCTTTTTTTTTATTAATTAAGGTTATTCTTTTGTTTTATCTGAATATATTTGAAACCGCCTTTGTATCGAGAAAATCTTTCTTTCCTTTCCTTCCAACGTCATTCTATAACATCGTCATGTCTTTTCCCCCTCCTCCTCCTCCTCCTCGTATTTTTTCTCTTTCGTTCTTTTCTTTTGTTGATTCTTTCGTCTTCATATATTTTATAAGTTGCTGATGGAAGGCTATCATCTATAATAGTACAATCTTAATTATTTATTTATTTTAAAAATCCTTCGTCACTTTAAGTTCTATGTGTTAAGATATTTATTCGTTCTTTTCATTCTAAATCTATCGCTCATTGCAAGGTTCGCTTGCGATCCCTTCCTCTCGTTCCCGTTCTCCTTTCTTTTCCTATAGATAAATATATCTTCCAAGTCGTAGAAGCAACAATGGACAATTTTATATCTTTCTCTCTTTCTTGGTTTTTTTTTTCTTTGGTTGTTCGGCCGTTACTCTTTTTCTTTCTGAAACCGTCAATCGATGTCCCTTTCATTTAACATTCTCGAATCTTCTATATTCTCGTCTTACCGACATTAGTTCGAAGACAACAACAATAAATATAAGCACCATCATCCACCATTCTCCTAATAGTCGAGCCTCACAAACTTCTTGCACACAAATTCATTGGTGGAGGAGGTTCGAGCTTGTATGTCTGTTGCACTATATATACCACTGCAAAACGCTCATTCTCATTGCATTATCCTCGTTGACGAGCAGCACACACACATACTACTGACGACGACTCGACCCACATACAACATCAAGTAAGTAAGCAGTCGAGTACGCACACATAACCGAGCGAGTAAAAACAGAAAAGTACAAAACGGGAAAAGTTCGTTTCCATGAATATAAGATGATAAGAATAAAATTTACCCAAAGTTGAAAAATAATTTTTTTTTTTGAACTTATTGATATTTTAAAAGAGGAAAAAAACAACAAACTAAATGACTAACTTGTTTTTCTCTTTCTGTATTTAAGTGTAAGAAAAGAAAAAAATGGTTCGTTTTTCATATTTACATTAACAAAAGATAAAATTTATAATTTATAGAATTTTTCTTGTCTATATAGATACCTATCTTCCTAGTTTAAAAGTCCCAGACATAGAATAGACAGTACAAAAAAAACATACCCTAAGTTAAAATAGACAGAATAAACTTCTTCATTTTTCTTTCGTTCTGTATAATGTTACCCGGTTGCCGCCTAAGAAAGGAGAGAGGGATGTCAAAAAGTGGGTATGTCAGAGAAAGAAAGAAAAAAAGACAATCGTTATATGTTAAGAAACAGTAAAGATGGCGCTTTTATAATAATTCAAGGAAATATTATATATTTATTTTTTCTTATGTTTTCAGATTTAAATAATATTCAATGGCACGTACAAAACAAACCGCACGTAAATCAACTGGTGGAAAAGCTCCACGTAAACAATTAGCTACAAAAGCCGCACGTAAATCGGCTCCATCAACAGGCGGTATTAAAAAACCACATCGTTTTCGTCCAGGTACGGTTGCATTGCGTGAAATTCGTCGTTATCAAAAATCAACCGAATTACTTATTCGAAAATTACCATTTCAACGACTTGTTCGTGAAATCGCACAAGATTTTAAAACAGATTTACGTTTTCAATCGGCAGCTATTGGTGCACTTCAAGAAGCAAGTGAAGCTTATTTAGTTTCACTTTTTGAAGATACGAATTTATGCGCTATTCATGCTAAACGGGTCACGGTAAGAAACGAAAAGTTTTTTTTTAAAATTTGATTTAATATTTTAAAAAACTTTAGATTATGCCAAAAGATATTCAATTGGCTCGACGTATTCGTGGTGAACGCGCTTAAATTATATAATATGAAATAGATTAGCAGCAAATGGACTGTTATTTGTATATGTGTGTTTTCTGTGTGTACTCTAGATTTCGTTCTTTTTGTCGTTGTTTTTCCTTATATATGTATATGTATGAATCAAATTTGATTCAAACAATAAATACACTTATTATTATCATCTTGAAAAATTAAAGAGAAACTAATGATTAAATAAATTTATTTCATTCTTTTTTTTTCTTTCTTTGCTCATGAATAATTTATTAACATTATTGAGATATACATTTATTTCCATTTTAACCCCATTCTATATATACTATATACTGCTTTCATCGTAAATATTTATTTAGTTATCAGTGATAAAGCAGGTCGTTGACCTTCAAGGCAAGAAAAAACAATCAAATTTTGATAATTTGTAGGATATATTCTTGTTTCATCGACGGTTGCTTTTGTCTAAACAATTTCAGAGTTTTATTGAAGAAATTTTGAAAGCTACTTAAGTATCAACTATCGATCATGCTGATTTGGAATATGAACATTAGAAATCTTCTTCGATCTTTATATGCTGGTTTTGTAGGCTAACAAATATTTTGCTTAAATCTTTTTTGAACCTACTCAGATTATAGAGCATATCAATGTATCTATAAGACTATAATCATTTCAATTTTCTAAGATCGAATCTTAAACAAAATAATATTATCTTAGAGATTTTCACAATTGAAATGTTAATATATATCTGTCAGATTAATTCAAATGGCTTTTTTTTCTGCAAAACAAAAATGATTTGAAACAGAAAAGGCTACGATTCCTTTGACAATTCATTATGTTCTATAATCTGCATAAAGTAAAAACAATTTTTGACGAAAAGTTTGTTCTTTAAGAAAACTAGCATATAAAAACATAAGCGAATTTCTTATGGTCATATTCGAAATTGACATGGTCAATAACTTACAATTCACGAGCTTTCATTGTGGAAGTAATTAATCAGTTGAAAACGTTCTCTCATCAAAGAGACAGAACTACACTAAACAGCAATGACACGATCCGAAATATCTAAAACGAACATTACCATTATTAAAAAGGCTAGAGAAACGCTTTCAATTAGCGGATGTGGCGTGAGTATCGATATTAGATTTCTCTACTCCCACGTCCACATCCACGCCCTGGTTAAAGGGCTGGGCAATGCCGATTTAAAGAAAATATTGCTGCCTCTAATCTAAATTTATAGGTAGCAATTGATGAATTAAAGAAAGATGATGGAGTTCAACTTGACTATGATAAAACAACTTGACAACAATATGAACGAACTTTCACAAAATAAATTTTTTTTTTGAAATCAACGAATTCTCAATTTAATGAAATGATGTGAAAAAGGCTCATTGCTATTAGATGAATATTTTAATAAGATTAATAAAACATTAGAAGAATATTTTTTTCACTATTATCTTATGAACTTTTGAATTATGTTCTCATTTCTTTTTTTACAATAACTTTCTCTAATGCAACGTAGTACTTGTTTTTCTTCATAAAATACTACTGAATAAAATTTATTGATGAAATAAAAAAAACTATTAATTAGTCGTCATTTTTTGATGACAAGGAACTAAACATGTTTAACTACAAATACTTGTTTAGTTATCCTTGATAAAACAGCTCATTGGTCTTTGAAGAAAAAACAGAAATCAAGTTTAATAATCCGTATATGAGACGAGTTGCACCTTATTCCAGTAAGTACGCTTGATAAGAATAGATTTTCTATAAATAGATGAAGCAGAATATATTCAATCAATTTTTTGTAAATCGATCAAAGGTTAAATATTCATATTTTAGTCTGCAAGTAATATTGTTAAGCAATATCTGTGACAGACGGTTTTTTTAAATAAAAATTTGATGATGTTATCCATCATTCAACAAGAGCATTATTAATCAATAATAAATTTGTGTGAAATCGATTTAGAGATATATTATACTTCTTAAAGCACGGCAACGAAAGGATTTTTAGAATAGGTGAGATAAAAAATGACGATTTTTGTTTTTGACCCCGTGTTGCATTATACTTTGAAATAGATTTCAGGAAAGGTCTAATATATGAGAATTTGCCTGTTTTCATTTACAAAATGAGAGATTTCCATTTAAAAAAACAGTTGAATTTTTCATATCTGAGTCTATCGGTATGAATACTTTGACAGTTATATTTTAATTGCAAATTATATTACTGCTAATTAAGAAAATATGTCCACAGAAAAAATAATCTTCATAATATAAGCGTTCACATCATCGCAATAAATTTTATCAATTTAAATAAAAAACATAACATTTTACTACTGTTAGCTTTTTTAATTGGCTAAAAATAATAAATAGAACTGAATAAAATTCAATACTCAAGAGCAATTGTTTCTACTCACCCGACATACTATGATTACTCATTGTTGACCTTTCGGTGAGGCAGAAAATATTTCAATGATTTTATTAAATTACTAATAGTATGTTTTTTTGTCGTTCTTTGGTTCGGTCAAGTCATATTGACATGTATTTAAGAAACCTTCATTTCTTATTATTATTGGTACAAATAGATATTAATGAAAGTAGTTTTCTATTGTTTGATTGTTGACACTTTAAACTCATAGTACAATTATAGTCCCAAAATGTTTATCCAACAAGAGATGGGAACGAAGCGTCCCGAACTTTCGAAAATAGAGGTCCATTCGGTTTCAGATTTTTTCGGTTCGGTTAAAAGTCACACGAATCCATCCCGTCTGAAAGAGTATTAAATGACTAGAACATTTTTTGTTTGCTAATCCTTGTTCACTAGTAAATCTTTTTTATGTATGATAATCATCAACAGCATTGATGGAGCCAAGGAAAGGGGCAAAAAAGGTTCAATCGTCGCTCCACCATTAGCAAGATTTTTCAAAAATGTATTTTTTTCTTGAAAAATCCCGACAGAGAGGCTGAGGTCCTCCGAAATCTTGGCTCCGCCACTGATCAACAGGTTTATTTAATGAATAGAAACTAGATATCATGAAGTTCTTCGGGTTTTTTTTAAACTTCCTATAGACAAAAAAGAATTTGGGTAGATTAAATATTTGCTTTACCGAAATTCTCATATTGAAAAAATCAAATAATATAACACGTTTATAAAGTTCTTGTTGCAAGATAAAGAAACAAAAAAAAAATGAACAAACGGATAGACACATACATAAAAATCCAAACGAATAAAATAGAGATAAATAAGTCTGCTTTTTTTCTTTTAGAATCAAACAACAACAAGAAAGCAGATGATCACACACATTTATATATTTATATATGTGAAAAGAAAAAGCCAAATATCTAATAATACACAAACAACAATAAAGAATAAATATAATATAATTGAGGAAAAAAAAAACAGTAACAATTATACAATCAGTTTTTCGCTCTTCCTTTGTTGACTCTTTTTTATTCATTTACTGTGCGATGTGATAATTTTAATGTATCATTACCAATTGCAGGTGTTGTACGTTCAACACGAATTATTTTTAATGGTTTACTTTCAATTGCTAATGAGTCATGATCAATTTTTTCATTTGAATTGTCAATGACAATAACTTTTTCATTAATACGATAATTAGATGTATGATTCGGTCGAATTGTTTTATATGTTGAATCACTTGAAAGTATTATTGATGGAGGACATTCAACATTTAATGGTCGTTTCAAACAACCTGATGACACTCGTTGTATTAAATTATCTATAAATGAAAAAATTATAAAGGAAATTTTCCTAGAAAAAAAAAAAGAAAAGGAAACATACTTTTTTTCTCGTCTTGTTCTTCTTGTATTAATTTAAATTTTTTATTCATATATTTTTCAACTGAATTTGAATAAGTATATCCTGGTGCAGCCATTTTTTGTTGAGATGATAGTAATTTATGTTTATTATTTGCTGGTAAATAAGGTCCATGATAATGTTGTTCATGTTCATCAAATGATAGAAGTACACGTGATTTATAATTATTTGGAATATAATTTGAATATGATGGTTCTTGTTTAATTAAATCTTGTTGATCCAGTAGGGATTTTGCTGACGTTGTTGAACGTATATTATTAGATGAATCAGGATTATTTGATGATGATGATGTTACTGATTTTTGTTGTGAAGATGATCCATCATTTGATGAACGCATAAAATCATCGACTGATTGTTTATTAACTATAGGTGACCATATACCAAATAGAACAGCAAAAAATAAACATAAAACCTAAAATAAATCTTATTTAAATAAAAAAAAGAAATGATGATTATAGAAAAATTTTTTACCATTAAAACTTTGCCTGTTGTTGGTGTTCCTTTGCCGATCATTGATCGAAGTGATTGAAGTTCTTGCATTAGTGATCTGTAAAATTTCAAATTAAAATTAGTCAGTCAAAATTTTATAGTTATTCATAATAATAATATTGATTTTTAGAAACAAATAACTTACAATATATATATATATATATAATATTCTATATATAATTATCTCATATTTGCCTTAGAATCAATAAAGGTGACCTACTTATTGATTATTTTCATATCACTGATAGATATCAGAAAAGTGAATTTTCATTTTTCGGTAATTATTATTTTTTTCTAATTTGATGATTATTATCAATAAGTACTTCATATGCAAATATTTCTTTGAATCGGATACGGATATTAATAGAATGATGACCTCACTTAATAAAAAGAAAATTAGTTTTTCCTTTCTTTTCTATCTCGAACGGAAAATTGGATGGGTTCGATGATTATATTGGAATTTACAAACATTGATTCTAAATTGTATGATTCATTTTCAAATAGAGATATGTAGTAGGATTACCCTATCCTACCGAGCAGAGCAAGAGTTAGAAAATTTTTCTCAATCAGCGTACAAAGTGCGAAAAAAGGTTTACCCTCTACACATCCAACATGACATTATTTGGATAGTTATCACTTTTCGAGTCTTCCTATAAGAGTAGGATTGAGGAAGAGTGAGATAAAAACTTTGTAGGATAAGGTAAAGGTTCAACAGGATGCGAAAAAAAGCTTATCCTATATATCTTTATATTGAAGTATAGAACAAGAATATTTGAAATTATCATTAAAAAAAGCTACAAGATTCAAATCTATCAATAGCTAGGATAAAAGCTTTCTCATCAAAAAGATAAATCTTCTGGATTACTGAAATTTATATCCTTCTAAAAAAAGAATCATAAAAGGTATAACATATACAGACATAACTGAATCTAAATATATCATCAATTTTTTAATGGATTGAAATTATTAATTGATGTCTGCATGTATAGAAATTTCTAAATTATCTTTTTTAATCCCACGCATCTGTATAGTCAAAAGTTTCTTATACAAAATTAAAAGTACATTGTTTTTGTTTATATGAAAAAGTCGTTGTATATGATTACCTTTGATTTTTTTCCATTGTTGATACACGTTCTTTAAGTGCACCATTTTCATCAATATATTTGGCGATTTGTCGTTCGAGTGTATCAACATATTCTTTTTTCTTGCGACGACTTTCTTGAGCTGAAATCTATATAGAAAAAAATGACTAAATTTATTTAAAAACAAAAAAAGAATAATCGTTATTTTATTTTTTACTTTATTTTTAATTTTTCTTCGAATTTTTTTTAAGATTTTTTCTTCAGTTTTATTTAATGGTAATTTTGTTGGTATTTGATAACCTTCTTGTTTTATTAATTTTAATTCTTCATCTGTTAATAACAATGGACCAGATGTTGGTAATTTCTAAATAAAATAATTATAATAAAGAAAAAAAAACTATTAAAGAATAAAAACATTAATATTTACTTCGAGATTTGTTAACATTGTTGATGAATTTTTATTTAAACTATAAGGTTGATGACGATGTAAACGAGTTTTAGTATAATTATTATCATGAATTATATCCGGCGATGTTGTTGTTCGTTCATCAGGTGATTCACTTGATGTTGATGGAGTCATTGGTAGATGGTCAATATCATTATCTAAAATTGATTAAATACATAATAAATACATCGTTGTGTTTGTTTTAATTCTTTTACATTCACTGTCATCCATAGGTAAATCTTCAATTGATGCTGTTGTTGTTGTTGCAATTGTTTCTTCATTTATTGTTGGTGTTGGTGTTGGTGTTGGTAATGTATTAATTAATATTGTTGGTAAACAATTGGTTAATTGAATAAAATTTGTTTGAGATTTATTTGAATTATTAGGTGCTTGAATATAAACAACATTACCTTTGGTTAATTGCACGACTTTTGGTAAATGTTGATTAGTAATTTTAGTTGTATTTATAATAACCGGTAATTTTTTAGGTGGTGGAGGTGGTGGTGGTAATAATGTTGGTTCATTTTTTTCTATATCCGAATCATTTTGAACTGGTGAAAATGGAAAACCTTCTAAGAGATCAATTGTTGAATAATCATTTGATGATGATGATGAGTCTGGTGATGGAAAATTAGCTAGGAAATTTTTTAATTCAGTTTCAAATTCTATAAAAGAAAAACAAAATAGAAGAATTTAAGATTATTAAAAACAAAATAAAGAAAAAGTTATTTACCAGGATTATCCGCCATATTTGATATAGTTTCTTGTTCAAATTTATTTGGACTTGGGAATGGTAAATCAAGATCAATGCCCCCAAGGTTATCATCATTAGAAAACAATAAACTATCTGGTATTGATGGAATTTGTCCATCATTGTATAAGCTAAGAAATGGATCGGCAATAGGATCCATCATCATTTTAAAATTTTATTCCCTAAAAGAGGAACAAGAAAAATATAATATACAAAGAACTTCCTTGTTTTTTTATTTCTTTTCCCCTATGACTCATGAAAAACAAGTTTTGTTCATCCAATAGAAATAAAAAGAGAGGACGCTCGATAGATCAACGAAGATAAATAAATATATATAAATATGGGAAAATTCTCTTTCATTTGTCATACTATTCCAGGGAAAAAAAGTAAAAAAAATAAGCGTATTTGCAGCCGTTTTTTTTTGTCTTTTGTAATTTATTGTCTATTGCCCAATGCTGTCGTTTCTTTTATAAAGAAAAAATAATGTCCTTGAGGAAGCTTACTGTCATATTAATAACGATAAGAAAAAAATGCATCTGTGACGCGCTCAGTGATTCTGTCTTATTATTTTGATTTACGAACTTCAGATAACCTTCATTACGTCTGGCTATCGTTTTTCTTCTACGTAGAGTATATAGGTGTTTTCATAGCAACAACAAATTGATAATATTTTTTGTTGTTATTTTTTTTATTTTAAGACGAAGTGCTTACCGTTTTAGATGCAAAAAAGAAACAGCTGCAGTCGGTGTAGGCAGTCGAATGCGTAAAACGTCATCAAGTGGTGATGGTTTTTTTAAATATGCGGGCTTGTCTCTTTTTTTTCTTTTCCTGCCACGTTAGCTGTTACTCAGAAAGAAGAATATATGACTCAAGTTTGTCTTTTATTTTATTCGTTTATTTATGATGAAATAAAACTCTAAACTATTGAATGAGACAAAACTTTCATTAATTCACCCTACATCCTGATTTTTTACCGAAGGCTATTTTACCTGTATTATCGACGAATCAACACGATAATATTATTATAATATTTTTTAGTTTTTGCTCTTAGTATTAGTCGTAAACATGAAAAATAAAGAAAAGAAAAAACTTAACGAAAAAAAGTACTACCGAGTAATAAGTGAAAGAAAAAACGTCCCTGATAAACGAATGACGACATGATTTGTAGAATGAATGCATTAAGGCGACACATTTCGATTGTCAACAAAGAAAAAAAAGTATATAGAATGCGCAATTTAATGAAAAACATAAAAAAATGTAATCTTTTTTTTTTTAAAGAAAAGCAAGAAAAAACGATGTACCTATTTTCATTGTATATGTATGTTTATTGTATGATTGTTCTATAGATTGCACGATTGATATCTATTTGATTAAGCTCACTTTCATTGCGTTGATTGAACGTGACCCGTTCATACTTGTCATAGACAATGTGTTTTAAATAAACATAACCTTTGTATTCAATGTGATCTACTTTTGTTTAGATTTTTTTGTCTTCATATTCTTATATCATGGCCTTCTGGGATCTAAGTGATAGTCAACGTATGGGTGCTGGATTAATTGGTTTTGCATTTTTTTTTATTTTACTTGGTTTTGCTCTATTTTTTGATCGAGCTTTATTAGCACTTGGTAATATATTTCTTATTGTTGGTGTTATTCTTCTTTTGGTATGTAGTATATTTTTGAAAATAAAAAAAATATTCTTTTATTATTATTATTATTATTATTATTATTTCTTCATCTAGGGAATTAGTCGAGCACGAACATTTTTTGTACAGCCAGATCGTTTAACTGGCTCAGCTTGCTTTTTTGCTGGTATTGCCTTACTTCTTCTTCGTTGGCCAATTGTTGGTGTTATACTTGAAATAATTGGATTTTATAAACTATTTGGTGGATTTTTCCCTGTTATTATATCGGTTCTTCGATCCATTCCGGGTTTTGGTTTCGTACTTTCGTTACCATATATTTCAACATTGATTAATAAATTAGAAGGAACTGATAATAAAAAATCGACAACAAAAAAACCTGTTGTAACAACCAATCCAGCTAGATCAGTTAATATTGGTCAAGAACTTGGTCATCGAAATATCAAATGAAATTTTTATTGTTAAACATTTTGTAGTTATTTTTGTTTTTTGTTGAAAGGATATTTTATGCAAACAGATATATTATAGTCTGAAAGAAAATAAAGTCAAAAGGAACTTCTTGATTCAATGGATTGTTTAAAAACAAAAAAACAAAGGAAATTAATTGTGTAGGAAGTAATTTAGAATAATTACTGTGATGATTTTATTTTGTTTAAATTAAAATACTTTTATTGAAGAGGTGAAATAAAAAAATCATTTTGTGACTTATTGTTGCTGTAGTCTGAACACAAAAATATGTTTTGTTATAAAATAGATTTCATATCAGTAAATGAATGATGATGTTCATATCGAATATATTTCTATTTCTATAGAATGAATCTAATGCAATTGAATTGATTCAGTTATAGTCTTAATAAAAAAAAATGATTAGTATATAAATGATGAGAAAAAAACATTTTTGAATGATATACTATGTCGTATTGTCTATTAAGATATTGCACTATTTATAAGATTACATCGACATTCACAATATTTCACTACTAAATATTGTATTATCCATCATAATAGTACGTGATTCATTGCACGAGATATAAACGAAAGTGATCTATGAGAAAGAATCTGTCAAAAAAAAGTAATATAATAAAGCAGATCTTATCATGCAACATTTGTTGATCAATATCAAGTATTGTTCTCCTTCGAAACAAACTTGTTGAACAAATTTTAGTTCCAATTATTGTTGCTCGTAGATGTATGCAGGACACTATACAAATAGAAAAATAACTAACTGATTGAGCTATACACGAGTTTGGTTTTTGATGCATTTCGTGACTACAAAACAAGAGTCAATTATGAAAAGCATGAAAATAGTAATATGATCAGCAACAATTTCATTACAAGTATTCTATCATCATCATGAAGGAAATCTAAAGATGAAAAAAGCATAAGTTGACTTTTTCGTAGTTCAATGTAATCTGTTTCACGTACAATAATAACATGTTTTCTCGTTAATAAAATTAAAATATACTTCTTTGCAACTAAAACTTTTAATTGCTAAACATAATCAATAATCATCTTATTTATTGTAAACAGATTTTGAACCAATCTACTAAGGTATTGTTAGATTTTCGTGATACCTTCACCTGTCATGATGACACAAATATTTTTTTACAAAGTTTAAGTCTCGTGTATGAGTATATCTTATCTTCGTTATTTTCTTATTTTTGAAGATCGTCAGATGATGTGATAGAACACACACTCATATATATACTCCAGTTTTGTCAATATTAGAATTTTGAATGCAATAAAAAAAACAATATGGTAGATGAAAGTGATGTAAAAAAGCCACTATTACCACGAACTCTACCTCGTTGGTGGCGTGTATTACCACCTCTAGTTCTTATAATGATAATAGCTACTATCGATAGTTTAATTCTAAATGATTTTATTGAATATCGTTATACAAATTATTATGAATTAAATTCTTCATCAACACAAAATAAACATGAATTATGTATAAATGCTAGTCGAATATCGCATAATTCTACGCCTTCAATATCAACAACAACATCAAAATATCCTATATCAACTACAAAGTCATCGAATGAAATAATTCAAGAATCAGCTGCACGTTTAAATGTTTTTCTATCACTTGCTGCTACTGTACCGGCTATTTTAACATCAATTTTTCTTGGTGCTAATTGTGATCGAATTGGACGGAAACCTTTAATTGCTTTCCCATTTATTGGTAAGAGTATGCGTTATTTCATTTTAACAGCTGTTGCTTATTATAATTTACCCGATATATGGATTATTCTATCAACTGTGTTTGATGGTCTTTTTGGAACGGCAGGTTTAAGTATTATAAGTTCATTTGCTTATGTAACTGATTGTACAAATGAAAAACTACGTACATCAAGTATAATAATTACAGAAGTTTGTATTGGATGTAGTCGATTTTTACCATTAATAACAATGGGAATCTATTTACAACATCCAAGATATGTTCAATCAATAATGTTTACATTGTTATTAAGTCTAAGTGGTTTGGTTTTTTGTATTTTTTTACAACCAGAATCTAATTTGAATGTTCAGCATTTAAATATTTTTCAACAATTAAAAAAAAGTGAATTTCGAGCAATCACAAAAGGTTTTCAAGTGTTTTTTGTTAAACGTCAAGAACATAAACAAAGATCATTATTAATATTAGTTACCATACATCTACTTTTAATTTTTATGATATGTGGACATATATCTATGTATTATCTATATTTATATGGTGTGCCATTTTGTTTTGATTCATTTAGTGTTAGTGTAAATAGTTCAGTACAAACAGCTGCTACTATTTTATTAACAATCCCATTTGCATTATTTATTGCTAAACGTACTGATCATTTAGTATTACCAGGATTGGGTTGTTTAGCTTTCATGACACAATTAGTTTTATTTGGAGTAGCTCGACAAAATTGGATTCTTTATTTGGCTGTTGGTATTGGTGGCATGTTTTATGTATTAACGCCAATAATACGTTCACGTATTACAAAATTAGTTGAGTCTGATGAATATGCTGCAGTTTTCATTCTTGCTACTATAGTTGAAACAGGTGGTTATTATGCAATTAGTGCGTTA
Source organism: Rotaria sp. Silwood2 (assembly GCA_905329745.1). Lineage (NCBI taxonomy): Eukaryota > Metazoa > Rotifera > Eurotatoria > Philodinida > Philodinidae > Rotaria > Rotaria sp. Silwood2. Next base: position 2,039,958 of record CAJNSZ010000001.1, on the reverse strand, counting down.
ACAAATGAAATTTATCAAGTATCACTAACATTTGATCAAGGTCTTGTTTTTTTTTGTATTGCATTAATTGGTGCCATAGCAATTATTTTGATGTCGTATGTATAGAAATTGTATTGATAGAAAAAAACAACATAATGATTTGTTTTTCTTTGATTTTAGAATTTTACACGTTTTGGAATATCGACCATCAGAAATGAAGAAGGCTTCAAGTTTAAACGAATAGTTTATTGAAAGATTTCGTTCGTTTTTTTAACTGTGAATAAATGAAAAAGAAATTGTGAATTGTCATAATGTTGTGGTATGTAACATGAGAAAAAAAAGTGAATGACAGAAATCTTAACTTCTATTAATGATGCTTATCATGGATTGTGACAAATAAAAATGTCTGTCATAGTGATGAGACTACGTTTCTCTTTATAGAGTTCAATTCATCATAACAATTATTCTTCATACAATAACATTAAAAGATTTGTTTATTTATTTAGATTCATAATTAGTGAAATTTTAATTACAAGATTAAGAAATTAAAAGAACTGCATCAGAATCTTGAAACTATACGGTTACATCTGAAAAAGTTAAGAAACTTCAGAGGTTTATATTAATTTAATAGTAAAGTAGTGCATTGAATTTGAATAGTATTTACCAATATATAATATATCTCAATCAATTGATACATTTAAAATTTGTAGGCTTTTAATTTTTCATTTTCGAATCGGTCACTTCATTAATTATGACATCAAATGGCATCAGTTGTCAGATGTGAGACATTAACTGTATAATGGATAATCGAATTTATGCATCTGTTGATTTATGATAAAAACAAACTCTCCAGTTTTTTTGACCTTGAAAAACAGATAGAATTAGTGAAGTTTAGATATCTTTGCATAAATTTTTCTTTGAGAATAATAATAGAGATATTGAATAAAAAAGTTTTAAATGAAAACTGAATATACTTTCATCAACAATAGAAAAGAAAAGAAAAATATATTCGTCGATCTCTAATTATTAAAAAAACGAGTCCACATGGGGCGTCATCAACGGAAGAAGGAAAGACTGCAGAGACTTTTACGATCATCAGCTAGCAAAATCCATTGCTAATCATTATCAATTGTATATTTTTAAATATTTCTATTTATTTGACAACCATTCATTATTCGTTTTCTATGATTGTTAAATTTCAAATCATAAGAACTATTAATATTTTTTTATTAAATATATGCTGATAATATAATCTAACTGAATTCTTTCAATAAATTGTTTCTATTTTGTAGGTCATAAAAATTTCCACTAGTCAATTGTCGAATAATTCCATAAAAAATGAATCAAGTTTCAATTAGAAAATAAATCATGCAGAAAGAATTCAAATGATAATTATTCAACACATTATCAAGAGTTACCTAGAATGACATGATAGAAACTTAATAAAGCAAAAACTTCTTCCGTATTTCTTTTGTTATTTACCTATTATTAACAACTGAAGCGTTTTTTTCTTATTCTTTTGCTTCTATTGATGATCATAGCAATGTTTGAGAACTCCCTGCTTTTCTTTAACACATCGTCTTCTTTTTTCTTTTTTTTATATTTATTCATCGATTGTTGTTGTTTTTGTCTGGTAAAAAGAAAGACATGTTCTATATGAGAGATCTTTTTTTCTCTTCTTTCTTTATATAGAATAATAATGTTATATCTTATTTCCATTAGAGTGAGTCTTATTTCAATCAATAGAAAGACGAAAACAACGAAGACATCTTTTTTTTTTATCTTACTTGTCAATATGATTGAATTCTTTCGTCAAGAGCTTTTTTTAGAGATAAATATCTGTCATCATCAATGTCAGATATAACTATATATAGTCTGCCATTGGCATATTCTTCATTTATGAATAATTTTTTTTATTCGTATTAAGGTAAATAATTATTGATGACATAAAAAATTTTTTCATTTTTTTCTTTTTCTTGTATTCAATGTTTTACTCATGTGAACATTGAAGTTCAAAGAAAAAGACAAGTTGTGCTTCATGGAGCAAGAAAATTATTTAGTCAAACTGTTCGTAGCTATTATGATAGAGGTATCTCGATTAAGCGTCTTACAAGAGTTCTATTATGGAATAAGTAACAAAAAAAAAAGACAAAGAAGAAAAAAAGGCGTCGATCTATTTGTAGCTCACATCTTTTCTCTTTGCATTCGAGTGTGGACGCATAAGCAAGCGTCGATATATATGCGTGTGTTGACATCAGACGTAATTGCTTTAGCCTGTATGTTTGTTACGAACGAAAGCACACATCATCACCATCATCATCACCATCATTCGGCTTCTTTTATCTCTTTAATTTATCCCTCCACTAGTTATTGCCTCAAGCAGATTTTGGGAAAAAAACAAGGTTTTCTATCATTATCTTTCTATCGTACATTTCTAACATCACACATTTTTTAGGCATCTTAATGCCATTGTGCTTTTCTCTATCATCATTGATCCGCTATTTCCGATCGAAAAGTGTGAACGTTCTTGATTGTTTTGATGATGCAAGTGCTATGGTTGATCAACACACTTGAAGACGAATAAGCATAGGCTCATGTGTCAGACAATCAGCTTCTGTGGTTATATTCAGTAGAAGTTCTAACTTGAAAACATTTTTAGCAATATATATATATATGAACGAGAGAAAAGAGAATCGTCAGTATTTTTCTATGTCAAGCAGAACGAGCGTTTGTGAGCTTACTACTATTCTGTCGCGCTCAATTATGTGCAGCACAATGTGCAGATGTATAAATAGTATAGAGAAGAAAAAAAGAAAAGACAGAAGAAAAGAGAAAAAAAAACGAGAGAACCCGTTTCTCTCGCGTAACACTAATTATTAATGTGGGAGACAGACAGTAGAGTCGGAACAACGACTACGGAGAAGAAAATCAAAGAAGAAGATGAAGAAGAAGAAAATGTAATAGATTTTCAGCAAGCGAAGAAACAAGAAAAATCTTGCCGAATGCAAGTAACAGAATAGTAGTATTGATGATCTCATCTATCGCATTTGTGGGCTATTTATGCGATCAACTTCGGTGTGTATCAGAAAGAACGAGGGAAAGAGAAAGACGGCGAACATATGGAAAAGAAGGCTATTGCATTCTGTATCCGTTATGGCAGCATCCCAGATCATAATCAATTCTGATCTGATATAGACAGCGATAGAAGGAATCTCTTTCTCTATATGTGTTCGGCGCGTGCGTCCTCATTGTTCATACGCAATTTGTACCTACGCATTTTCTTCTCGTCTGTTTCTTGCTTTTTCTCTCTCTCTCTCTCTCTCTCTCTCTCTACATCTTTGCGTCGTTGTTGGAAACGTATCGCATCCTATTGTGTCTATTTTCCATATACAAAGCAACTATCATAGAAAATTTTTCTCTTTTTCTACTATTGCGTCGAGTTCGATGTATTAATACCAATGCATAGAGATCAACTTGTTGTTTTCGATGAATGAATGGCAATGAGTATATCTGCAAACAATGTTATGCAAAGGTATAGAGAAAAAAGTTTTATTAACAAGTTAGAAAACTCTTACAATTGTATAAAAATGACACATACTCGATCATTCTTTTCTCATCGATATGTTCTATTTTTTTTTCTGTTTGATGACATCCAAAAAAAATCATTTGCTTATGATAGTACCATCGATATATGTCAACCTTCGACTACATATCTGTCTCATTAGAAAGATCAAACGAGGTGGAAAGAAAAAAAGAAAAGAAAAAAATGCAATTATGTATTATAAGCTGATTTTCATCTATCACCTTATTCAGAATCGATATATAACAATCTTTTCTCGTTTTTTTAATCTAGCTAATGAATAAGATCAGTTGTCAAAACATTCTTCGATCTTACTTCATTCCTTCTTTTGTTATGCTAGTTCTAGTAACAGTACACATAAGCCACAAGTGATGGCATCAACAACAACAACAACAACAGCAACAACATCAACAAAAAAAGAATCGTCGCCACCAGCATCGGCAGATAATACTTATGTTCGATGTCTTCCACACCCGCCTATATATCGTTTAACAATTGCTGATTTATTTGATACTTCAACTGGTGGTGGTAAACCTCGACTTGAACGTCTTCGTGAACATCTAATTGCTGAAGGACGTCTTGAAGAAGACGCTGCATTAATGATTATTGAATATGGAGAACATTTATTACGTTCTGAAAACACATTAATCGATTTAGAAGCTCCAATAACTGGTAAAAATTATGTCAAAAAATAAAATACCAATTCTTCTTTTATTAAATAATTTTTTCATTTAGTTTGTGGTGATATTCATGGACAATTCTATGATCTTATGAAATTAATTGAAGTTGGGGGTGAGTAATCTATTTTTAACTTTATGTCAATTGAATTACAACAAAAAAAACCCAAAGATTCTTACTTTTCCGGATAACGCTAAACTGTCAAAAATAATTTATATATTAAAAGATTGTCTTGTTCTTTTCTTTGTTCTTTTAATCAAGGTCCACCAGCTACTACACGTTATTTATTTATGGGTGATTACGTTGATCGGGGTTATTTTTCCATTGAATGTGTTCTGTATTTGTGGGCGCTTAAAATTCATTATCCGACAACATTTTTTCTACTTCGTGGAAATCATGAATGTCGACATTTAACTGAATATTTTACCTTTAAAACAGAATGTAAGCTTTTTTCCTTTCTTTCTCTTCTTTATAATTATATTTCAATTTTTATTGTAAAGGTAAAATTAAATATACAGAACGAGTTTATGATGCTTGTATGCGTGCATTTGATTGTTTACCATTAGCTGCTCTTATAGATAAACAATTCTTTTGTGTTCATGGTAAGTTTATTTGAATGAAAAGTTTTTTCTTTAAAAAAAAAGAATAAATATTTTACAATAGGTGGTCTTTCACCAGAAATTCATACATTAGATGATATTAAAAAATTAGATCGTTTTAAAGAACCACCACCATATGGACCAATGTGTGATTTATTATGGAGTGATCCCGTTGAAGATTATGGACATGAAAAATCTCATGATGAAAAATATTTATTTAATGCAACACGTGGTTGTTCCTATTTTTATACATTTAAAGCTGTTAATGATTTTCTTGTTCGAAATTCTTTATTAACTGTTATACGTGCACATGAAGCACAAGATGTTGGTTATCGTATGTATCGTAAATGTCCACAAAGTGGTTTTCCATCATTAATGACAATATTTTCTGCACCAAATTATCTTGATGTTTATCAAAATAAAGCAGCTATACTTAAATATGATACAAATATAGTTAATATAAGACAATTTAATTCTTCACCACATCCATATTGGTTACCAAATTTTATGAATGTTTTTACATGGTCATTACCATTTGTTGGTGAAAAAATAACTGAAATGTTAATTAATATATTAAATATATGTAGTGAAGAAGAACTTATTACGGATTTATCAAATGATCAACAAAATGATAATGAAAATCAATTTCGTCGTGATGCTATACGTTCAAAAATACGTGCTGTTGGAAAAATGGCTAAAGTTTATGCATCATTACGTGAAGCTAGTGAAAATGTTTTAAATTTAAAAGGTCTTGCACCTGTATCACCAGCATCATCAACAACAAATCTTACTGAACTTATTGATGAAGAAGGAGATACAACAGAACATCGAAAAGTACCAACTGATTTTTCATTTTCAACAGCTAAAACATTTGATCAAATTAATGAACGTATGCCACCATGGTCCGATGCTGAAAGAAGACAACGTTTAACAAATAAAAATCAAACAATAAATGATGATTCAATTATACATAATGTTGATAGTGATAATGAACAAACAGAATCAATAACAAATGAAAGAGACTCGGCACATCATACACCTATTCTTGTTATACAAAAAGAAGATGAAAAAATTCTCAATGGAATTGATAAGTAATGAAGATTTTTTCGTTTTCTTTTTTGATCATAGAAACATGAACTACTTTTTACTAAAATAATTTTTCTCTTGAAATTATTTTTCCTTTCTGAAATTAAAAAATCCGAGTATCGTTCATCAGTTTTCTTTTGTTAGCGGATATTTAATCGTACGATAACAGAACAAGGCAGTCAAAAACAAAAGTATCCTTATCAAAAGACTTGGCCATCTATATTCGAATAGTTTTCCCAAGTATTGCAGACAAAAAAAGTATATTTTGCCTAAAACAGAGTTTTCACTTCTTAACTATCTGTACTTATAGAGATGCTTAGAAAAGCAAGTTTATAATCTTGAATATCTTTTCTATTGAAAACAACACTTAACAATACTTATCCACAGTTTTTTCTGTCTTTAATCGAATGATGAAGTTAAATTTTAAGAAAATTTTTTTAAATATATTTAGTATTCCAAACAAAACATCATCTGAGTCTTCTTTTACAAAATCAAAAACAGATTTATCTCAATCAAAACAAAAATCTATTGCATCTTCAACCGGTGATCAACATACTGATCTTGAACATACTCAAATAAATTCTGATAAAAACCATGATAAACATGTATCTCATCAAAAACATTCCACCAATAATTCGCATCATTCAACAGCAAGTGGTGGTTTTTCAATAAAACATCCTGTTAGTTCATTTCGATCATGGGTATCGCATAAAAAATCTTCGAGAGAAGATTCAATAACAAAATACGGAAAAATTGATACGTCTCCAACGCCACGTAAATTATCTTTGAGTTCAGATACAACAAAACGAACTCGAACTAATTCAGCATCAGCTACAACAACATCATCTGTAATTAATAATCATCATCAGCAACAACAACAACAACCAACACAATCAAATTCTTTTTCAGCTACATCAGCAACACGTGTAAAAAAGAAATCATCATTTACATTACGTAATACAAATCCAATAGCATTACTTAAACGAACACCGGAAACAAATCATAATCAAACAGATTTATCATCAACTGAACAAACAGGAGCCGGAGGAGGAGCAGGGGGAGGAGGAGGAGGAGGAGGAGGTCCGTTTGGTTATTTAAAACATCTTGTGCGAGGCGACAGTAGTAGCAGTGAAAAAAAGCAGTAGTCCGTTGTGTGTTTGTGTGTGTGTTTTTGCTTTTCTTTTCTTTTCTTTTTTTTATTTGTTTGTTTCGCTGTTGTTCGTTCTTTCTTTTGTATATAAGAAACATACTTGTTCAAATTCGAAGATATTCAATAATTAGAAAACAGGCATAAACAGCTGTTGAAAAATTGATCGACACTTGTGCTCATCTAACCTTTGATTTCATTGATCATTAACCTTTAAATGATCAGCTGTCCGTATAAACATATAGATCGATTTGTGATAATAATCATTGACATTTTCTTTTATTCATATGTTTACTGTAAAAAAAACTCGAATGTCATCTATTATTTAATCTAAGTAAAGAAGGAAAAATTTATGAGTTTATAAATAGATATATTGATAACAAAATAATATCATTTAGAAGAAAATAAGATACAGATGAGAATAATATAGTGTTATCGAAAGAGACAAAAAAAATATAACGATGATGATGATAAATGGTTGATATATGTTTGTTTTTCTTGACATGTATTTATATACATGTATATACGAAAAACAGTAAATATTATTTTGTTTTTTCTATTCTTATAAGAAAAAATAAGTCTTTGAAAGGATTTATGCTTTATTCTATTATTATTAATATAATGTATTTCAAAAAACCAAATAAATGTTTATTTGATTCCATCTTTGAAAATTATCTTTTATTGAAAACAAATAAGATCGTCTTATATTTTTTTATTTTTCTGTCTGTTTCTCTTTTAGTATATATAAATTTTTAGCTCTATATGTTTCATTTAAAAGATAAGTAATAAGTTGCCCTATTTCACTAAGTACATTCTTTAATGGAATTTTTTTTGTTGAAAAAAAACCATCTTCATCATTAATAACCTCATGTTGTTTCCTTTTTGCTTAATAAAATTTGTACCATAAGACGTATTTCGTTAGAAATTAGATTAATAGAATATAGAAAAATATTTCTAATGAAATAAAAAGAAATGTCTATCTTTCTAATCTCACTTCGTTTTATTCATTTACAAATATTTCATTATAATTTCTCGTTCGAGACATAAAAAAAAAAACAAATATTCATTTAGTAATTCATTTTTTTTCTTGCTTTCATCTGTGCATTTTCCACATCATCAATTAATTTAACAATTTTTTCATAATATCTTTCTTTAGCTAATTGTCTTCCATTTCGTTTATAACTAACATTAACATTAATATGTTTATAACCATGATCAACAAGACATTTTAATCTTTTATAATTTCCATTATTAATTAAACGTACAATATATGAATCAAGTTCAGTTTTAGCTTTTATACGATTTGTTAATACACAATATTCTCTTAAAGTTAATTTTTTATAATCAGGATGTTTAGCTGCTAAATCAACATTTTTGTCAAGTAATAAACGTATTAAATCATTATTTGATTGATAGTGTAATGCCGTCACTAGTGCATTATCAAATTGACCTTTTACACATGGATCAGCATGACGAAATAATAAAAATTTTGCTGCTTCATTTTGATTATATGTTATAGCCGTTAATAAAGGTGTTGTTATGTAGTTTTCATTATTTGGTTGTTGTATGTTAATATCGATTTTCCAATGTGTTAAAAAGTAATCTAATAAACGTACTGAACCAAGTTGGGCAGCATAAAATAGACCATCTTTAGCTAAATTACGTTGTCTTGTTTCATTACGTAGACGCCGTATAAATTTATCACAACGACGAACATCATTTAATTGTAATACACGAAAAAATCGTTGTGTCAATGATGGAAGTTTTGATCGATGACGGATAAGATCAGCTAAACTATTATGTTTTAATTCACGTGCATATTCATAAGCATTGAAAGTTTTTTTAATTAATTGAGTAGTTGATGCCGAAGATACTGGTACCATGATCCAAAAGAACAAATAAATATTAGATTTAGTTTTATGACATTTAAAAAATACGTATATATTGTTTTCAGAAGAAATATTAGACTTTTCTTTTGACGACACTTATACTAATATTAGATTTCTGTTCGTCGTGAAATGAATTTTCAAAGGAAACGGATCAAATTTCTAATTATATGGTTTCTATTTTATATCCGATACACTTCGAAGACACATATTAATTTTAAATGGGAAAAATCTAATTATTTGTTTTTTTGTGAATTAAGTTATTGAATTTGACGTTGGATATAATTATCTTTGAAATGTTCATCGGTCTAACGATGTTTTCTTTTTTTCTTTTGAAAGTCAAACTATTTGTGAATAGTTTATGATTATGCTAATCTAAAACTTATATAATACACTCGGAGAGATTTACTAGTATTATGATTCAAGAAAATATTCAGAAACAATTATTTCTATTAGTTTTCTGTAATATAAAATGGATTCCATTTACTGAGGTGTCACTTTTCCACAAAACAACAATATTTCATACAGCAGTTATGGAATATAATTCATCAATTCTGTTCTCTTAAGTATAGATGGAAAATTGTTATTAGTAACTACTAATAAGTGCCGTTAATAGATTAATGGATTGTCATAGTTTCATACACTCAAACAAACTGAAGTAATAAAAAGTTTCTCTCAGTTGATATAAATAATAATGCTAGTTGTTTCATGCTTTTTCTTCTTTTAGATTAAGGATATACCCTGCCCCTTTTTTTTGACTATTTCTAACTCTTGAAGAAGTTACAATCGATCAAATTGAAGCATTTATCACAGATAGAACACCTGAAATAAGGAGACACGTATTCGAAGACAAAACTGGAGTGTTGACTTTCAGAACCCTATATATTCGAATAGCAAAGTCAAAAAAGAAAACAGCGGACTCTACTTCTAGAGAATACTTCTACGTACTTGTGATAAAAATTTTAGTTCGATCGGACAAAGTTAGAGGGAAATTGTAAACAGTCAAGATTAGAAAAAACTAGTGTTTTGTGTTACGCTAAGTAAAAGAAAAGAATATCTTAAATTTAGTAACTCTGTAACAGTAAGCTGTTTAGACTCGAATTATACCTGGAATAGTACATTGCACTTAAGACTATGATATTTTATGCCCAGCTCCAAATCAAGTTATTAGTCAAAAAAGAGATAGGAGCGGAATACTCTTAAGTAAACTATTTTTTCATCATAAACAAATACAATATGATCATATCGTTAACTATTATTTTCAATTTGCTTATTTTATTTTAAACTGATATTCTCATATACAGCATAGATAGAACTATTCTGTTGTCATGCTTATTTAATGAAATATCGAAAAAAAGAAATCAACATAGAGACGTCATGATTTTAAGTATTTCTATGAATATCTTTTCATGCTTTCGTTTAATTAATTCTAAAACTAACTAATATATTCTACTTACTGAGTATGATTTATTCAATGGTATTTCCATTTCAAGTAAAACTTTAAGAAATGTTTCATCATTATGTTCAATCACATAAAAAATCAATGGTTTACTTGGTCCATCATTTTCATCATTTAATTCATATTGAACAATATCAAACTTTGATACTATATTTTCAAAACGTCGAATATGACCACCTTCAACTAATCGTATACAATCGACATATTGTGCTTCATCATTTTTATTAATATTATCAACAACTGATTGTTCATGTGCTATTGTATCATCCATTTTAATGGAAAATATATCAAAAATATAACAACAAAAACCTATGATCTTACTATTTTTCTTCTCAAATCTCACCCGATTGTTCTCTGTTTATTTAATTCGTCTACTAAGCAACGAATTTTTTTTCTACTATTCAATTTGTAACCTCCTAAAAAGAACACCATATATCTTAAGTCAATAAAAAAAAAGAATGAGAATAAAAAAAAGTTACTTTTACAAGGTATGTCAATGTTTTGTTCTCATTTTCAGATCACATGCATGCTTTACATAAATATTTGTGTTTAATATTATTCTGCAATTTTTCAATTGATCTCAATAAAATAAAATAAATTAAATAAAAGTTTCGCTTTTTTCTGCTTGATAAATTAAATTAGAATTTATTTAATGATTTTTACAGAGAGTAAATTGACTATCATTTTAATTAGTATCATTTCATTGTATCCTATAGTAATGAGTTTTTTATTTTAACAAAGAAGAACATTTGTTTAAGCGCGTAAAGCAATGAAACTGTTGCCTCTTTAGTTTAATCATGGGCTCATGCGTTTCAACTAATAAATCTGTACTACCATTAAAAACATCAATTATTTCATCACAAATACTATTTACATCTCAGTCTAATCAAGATTCATCTCTACGATTAAATCCATATATGAATAAAATTCATGAAATAACTACACAACAAGAATTTGATGATGTAATAAATGATACAATAAATGTTAATGTATTAATTGTTTGTGATTTTTATGCTAATTGGTGTCCACCATGTTTACAAATTGCACCTATTTTATATAAATGGGCATTGAATGATTACAAAACATGTGTTATTTTTATGAAAATTAATATTGATAATAATAGTGATTTATCAAATAATTTTTCAATAAATGTTTTACCAACTTTTGTTTTATTTAAACAAGGAAAAGAAATTTATCGTTTAACAGGAGCAGATTCAACTAATCTTAAAAGAGAAATTGATAAATTTAAGTATCATTATTGATTTTATTGAAATATTTTGTAATCAGTCGACAATGCTAAAATTTACTGATAAAATTATCATTGAAAATTTCATCAACAAAAAAATATAACTGTTTTTTTATTGAGAACTCTGTTGTGATGAAATATGTTTGTCATTGATATTTTTCATATTTTATTGTTTACTTAAAACAATAGGACAGTGACATAACCAGAAAAAAAGTTGCACAGTGAGCGGATGCATTCTCTGATCATGTCTGCAGAAAGACTGAGGATCTTTTGGTAGCATTTTTAGATGCAACTCAAGTGTCTTTTTTTCATCAGAAGTCAACCACTTGTAGGAGAAGAGAGGTCAGCAGCAATGTGCATTTTTCGCATGACAGGTGAATATGTAAATTTCTTGTCCGGAAATGAATTTCTTTCTTACAGAAGTGATTGTGTATACCTTAGAAAACCATTTTTTGGAGAAAAACGTTCTCAACAAAAAACATCTGTAAGGGGCCTTGCCGACATGTTCCCAAGACATGTGTTTTATATAAATCATTCAACGGACTTTTTTGAACTGGTTCTGACATGTGTTAAAGTATATTCATTATTATTTCGATAATTTAAATGTTCACTTTTGTTCTCTTATCTAATGTCAATCTGGATTCACACTGTGAAGGAGAGGGCTGAACTCCCTCTAATCTCTAACTGGTGACATCACTCATTCGAAGTATAATCACGACGAAAAATAGTCGACCCCAACTAAGCCAAATGTATGTAACTTTTATTTTGATTAAAAAAAAAAAAGACAATGCTTGGAAGATAAAAGAAATAATTTTCGTTTTTTCATATCCTTTCACTGTCGGAGGGTTAAATTTTCTCTTAGTCGATGATCCATCAATTGAAAAACTTGAAGAGTTGATAGAGATTAGCGTATTACAGAATGAAACGATTTTTTCATGAATAGAAGTCAAACCCAGCGAACTAATGATCAATAATGACCTATAACTGTCAAATATTTGTCACTGTCATACTTTCTCCACTCTGGTTGTCACCAAATACTGTTTCTCCATTCTACATAATTACTTAACCACGTTCTTGTCATATTTAATACATGTTTTTAAGGGAAAAGTAACCATTATCGATATGAAAATAGCAAAATAGGCTGTCGTTTAAATAGCATAAGTAATTAGATTACCATATCTTTTTATCTTGATTTAAATTTAATTAAAAAGAAAACGTCCTTTGTATTCATCTCCATTCAAGAAAAGAATTATCGATTTGAAAACGTCTGCTAAGATAATAAACTTGATCATGTTCGAAAAAGATGTTTCTACATTAATATTAAATCCAATTATTCATGATTTTACATCTTCGTCAGACATTCAAATCTTTCTTAAGTTGATCAAAATTCCATCTAATACATGAATCAAACTTTCTGCATTTTACATTAATGAAAAGTAAACCTATTAGACATTCTCTTACCTAGGCATACAATAACTAAAAGCTTCTATTAAACAAATTCATAATCGTTTTTTATGACATAGTAGTTAATCGTATACACCAGATCATGCTGTTGTATTAGAATGTAACAACCAAGAAAAAATAATTCCATATCAGTCTTTCAGTCACTTCCATATATCGTTCATCTTATCAATCATTTGAATCTTATATAATTTCTTTTTGAATTTGTATATAAATGAATTTTTGCAATAGTTTAATCAAATTTTAGTTAATTTCTCTTGGAAAAACTCAGTTGAATAGAGAAAAAATAAGTTGATTAGTATTAATATTTGATAAGTTAGCACATTTATCAGTTATTCTGATTATCTATTTGTTAATCAATAGAATCATTTTGCCATTGTGTTTTATTTTTATTTTTTGTATGCAATGAATCTAATTCAAATTTGAAGGATTTCATATCAGCAGTTCATAAAATGCAGAAATACATTTAAAGAATTCATTTTCAGAATGGAAAAGTAACGAAAAAATATTCTCTGATTAATTTTTTCATATTTGTGTACTTCATACACTCTCAGGATTTGCTAATAAGAATACACATCTTACAACATATTGAACAGAGTGAGCTAAGGAATATACAAATTTGATATTTCTAACAAACTTATTTTTTTCTGACGCTTGGTTTTTAGGGAAAATTTGCTTTATGATTATAATTAGTTGGATGTAACCGCAATAATATGTATTTCAATGGCACTATCATACATCGAAATGCATGTTACTCTTTATCTAGCTCTTCTTTTTTTTGGTATCCTTGTTACACATTCGAACTAACTCACAAGTCGTAAAATAATATATAGATAAAAACATGATTTGTGTGCTATTGAGGTTCTTTTCAAAAATTGCACTTATCTAATAAATGATGGAAGGATAGAACCGATGTATCACTAATGTTTATTCATTATATAATCAAACATTTAGTATATGTTAGAACATATCCCCATGGATGTTTGAATGTAACGTAGCGTGTGTCTCCATGAAGTATATGTAACATATACAGACTTTGTAAAGGTAGACGAAATAGTACCATTTCAATCACAATGAGGCATCTTTAATGTTAGTTTATTATATCGTATCTGATAACTGGCAGTGATATGTTTTCAAGACAATGCTTAGAAAGATGATTTATTGCTACTGATATCTATGTAACATGATCTTTTGCTGAATTAAAGTACATCGAAAAATGCTGAACTTGGTGTCTGTCTTGCTTTTTTGGTACTTTTGTTATCCAAAGACGATATTTTATTGCTTGACATATGGTATTACGAAAGGTGAGAAAGCCCAATACAAAAATAGATTGATTGGAAAAGAACGAAAAACGAGTAATAAAATTTGTTGTTGCTATATTTTCTATTAAATGAAATTCACCAAAAAAAAAACGGTCTTTTATGCATCATTTCCTTTCGTCAACAATTCTATATTTCAATATATCTTTAATCATTATATGAAAAAAAAGATGAACCAATTGTATCGAGCGAGTTATCACCCAAGTACAGAAGAGAATACTGATCGATATTCAAAAGATTAATGTTTCTAAATATATTGTTGGCATATGTTGGTTAAAATCATGTCCAATACAAAGTGCATAAAACTGTTTGAGCGTATTAATCAATTCGAATTTGTGTCGTTCAAAAGTAGTTTTCTTTGTGAGACTATCCTGATATCAATTATATGCTCCTTGCGTTCAAATGATAGATAGAAGAATGTTGTTTGAAAGGGAAATCAAAAGCAATATGCTATTTACATACAATTCTACAGTATTTCCCTGATAAATGATTGTGTTGGTCGTCATTATTGTTTTACTTCTCATTCGAGACCTATGGCATATATATCGAAGATATTATTTCAAACATTAAGTACAACAAATTAACCCGCTTCATTTATGATAGAAAAATTAATCAAATTGTAAAATATTGTAGCTTTGGTTGTTTTCCTAATCTGTACTTCCGCAAAGATTGAAAGGCAAAAAAAAACATATATATATATATGACCTTTAATACGTTAGATATCTTCATCCACTTTGCATAAACAATGAGTTAAATCCTTCGAGTATACAAAAATATATCAATAATGTCTACATCAATAATTCAAATGTGAAGAATTTCTGATATTAGAATGCATAGTACACAAGAGATAATGTCTAATAAAATGCATACGATAAATTATTCCATGAATACAAAATGAAATATAACCAAACGATCGTTATTAACGAACCACAAGTTTAGTTTGTGAAATCACAATGTTGATCTAAACTCTAACAAAAATTAATAAAACACATTACTATTGAAAAAAATTAAGATTGCTTTTCACTTGAGTAATCAGAATTTTGTTATGTATTTACTATCCATACCAATGATAACCAAGAATTAAGAAGAAAAACTGTATACTTATTCTATTTTGAATTCTAGAATTGCACCAATATGAAAAGAATTTTCCTGTTTGAGTTTGTATAAAAATCTTTTGAACTTTCAAGAAACAACTCAGTTACATGATCAATTTTAACAAATGTACCATCGCTGAACGAGACAACATCATCTCGATCTTCTAGAAATATCTTCTACAATTTTTTTGGACATGAAAACAAGGATTTCATTGAAAACTAGTAGTAATAGCAGTAACAAAAAAACAAAAACTCACATACATATATGCGGCAAGAATCTTTAGATTTTTTGAAAACAGAAAACAAATCAAAGACAGGAAAATTATCGTCAAAGAAAATGCAAAAGATGCTACTATAAAGAAAACGAAAGAAAAAACAATGTTAAGTATCACCACTATTCATTTGTATCGTCGCTAGTTTGACGCTTTTCAAAATATTCAGTCTAAAGAAAAAAAATATTGTTTTTTTAAAGAAACAATACAAATAGATATATTTATTTTCTTACATAGAGTTGTTGAATATTTTTTGCAGTATTATTATCGCTTTCACTGTTATCATTTGCAATGAATTTATCATAATAACGTCGATGATTTTTATCAATAGATTTCAAATAAATGTCACCTGACTTTAATATTTCATTTGGTTGTGCTGGTATAAAAGGTACTATGCAAAAAAAAAACCATTGTAATTATTTTTATTTATTTTCTAATAATTTCTCACCTTTGTGTTCATTTTCTTCACGTTCTAATAATAATTTATCCATTAAATCAGGTGGTATTTCTAGTCTTTCATGATCAAGTCGATGTCGAGCACGTTGAATACTTCGTTGTAATTGTGCAAGTGTAAAACGACATTCATGAACTTTACGACAAACAACACTATACATTGATGATGCTAAACCAGAACCATATGAAAATAGTAAAATACGACGACCATACAATTGTTCTTCATTTGGTTGACTTTAAAAAAAAATCATTTTAAACAATAGTTTATTAACGATTAATTAATAATTAAAAAACAAACCTGGTAAGAAACGCAAAAAGACTATAATAAAGTGATGGTGTATACATATTACCCATATTTTGTGAAAAATAAAGTCCTGGTACTGTTTTTTGTTCAAATAATTCTTTACTTTGTTCAACCATGTCACGTTCAAGGTCTTTATCATTAATTAATGTACGAATGTCAAGATTTCTATCGAAACAAAACTAGTCATTATTTTGAAATAATAAATTTGAGTAAAACTTACTTATATTTCTCTGTCACAGTACTGGGTATATAAGGACAAGCACGAATAAGATCATTTAAATATAATCTTGCTAAAGATTTTTGTGCAAGTTTAACGTATGGTGTATGAAATAGAACAGCGGCAAATGTTGATAAATTAACTTCACGTGATGTTAATGTACTTGTATGAGTATGTGTTTCATGATTCATCTGCGATTTTGTACAATATTGTGTATAACATGTGTCAAGTGCTGATGTAAAACATTGAACACTTAAATGACCGTCAACAACTGGATAAAGAGAATTTAAA
This sequence comes from Rotaria sp. Silwood2, assembly GCA_905329745.1. Lineage (NCBI taxonomy): Eukaryota > Metazoa > Rotifera > Eurotatoria > Philodinida > Philodinidae > Rotaria > Rotaria sp. Silwood2. The sequence goes on along the minus strand of CAJNSZ010000001.1, from coordinate 2,022,887 downwards.
TTTGGTTTATAAAAATCATAAACATGTGCCATATGTGTTGCACGGCAACCTAGATTTGTAAATGAAAGTGTTTAAATATAGAATTTTCTATAAATACCAGATTCAAAAACAACTGGAGCATTAGGACCGATGAGAAGAGCACAAGCGCCAGCACCACCTGTCGGACGAGCATTTCCTTTTGGATATACGGCTATATCACCCATAACAACAACAGCCTAAAAAGAGAAAACTCAATTTATATAAACATGTATTTGTAATTTTCTTTTATTTACATATCGTCCATCCCAAAAACTTGATTCAATCCAATGAATAGCGTTAAATAAAGCTGCAGTACCACCATAACAAGCATTTATATTATCTGCACCTTCAACAGCTGTATTATTATGATCAACAAATAATTGCATGAGAACTGTTTTTATTGATTTAGCTTTATCAATTAATGTTTCTGTTCCAACATCTAAACGACCGATTTGTTGTGGATGTACACCGGTTTCATCAAGTAAACGTGATAAAACAGTTAAACATAATGAACATATATCTTCATGATCCGAACATATTGACATACGTTGTTGTCCTAAACCGATTAAATATTTACCTTTTGAGACATTATCATAAGTTTCTAATGCCGATTGTTCAACATAAAGCGATGGAATGTACAGTTCACAAGCAAGAATACCAACGGATGATGGACGATGTAAATAACCAGTACCGTTCATTACTTTTCTAAAATAAGAACAATAGAAAAATTTACATAAAAATTGTTTGCATTTTGTCCTTCTATCATAAATAGTAAACAATGGAATGTATATGTTTCATGCTGGCTGGTTGATTGTTGGATACCAATTTAGACAGATACAAGTGACTCATTTTTTCAAAGGAAAAAGAAAAAAAGAAAGAGGAGAATGACCTTTTAATGGAACACAAAATATCCAATGAAACAAGTTGACAGTAGTTGGCACTAGTCTAGTGATACTGTTGTATTATGAATTCTTCTCATTATTTTGTAGAAGCTTCTTTCCAGAATTTTCAAGTGGACTAAAAACTGAAAATTTGACTAGAATTAAGGCGTTTTATACTATGCAATATGAGGTAACAACATAACTTATTTTACATATATGTTCATATATGCGATGGTATAACATATTATAAACAAAATACTGATATTCAGGACTTTTTAATAGGAATCTATCATAGAATCTAAAGATTTCTGATTTATTTAATTATGATTTTAATAGCAGGTTCTGTCGAATAAGATGATTTCTGACACTATGTCGAAATATTTCATATGGTTTGGAATTGCTGGAGTATTGTGTGAGTAATGTCTAAAATATATAGTTAGCATCCATTTAGAATGAGTTTAATGAAAGAGGAAGAATTTTTTTAAGGATTAAACAAAATGATATTTTCTTGATGATGATCATTAATGACGTCATTCAAATCTTGAAGTGTTTAGTTAACCCTTTGGTGTCGGGGCTTTTTTAAAAAATGAAGTTTTTTATATAAGTGACAATAGATGTTTATTTAATTAAAAATCATTATCAAAAGTATTTTAGGATGTGGTAAGGTTTGAAACAATTAATTATGCACAATCAAATATGCAGACTACTTCCACTTACTTTTGATTGATATGGTATATATACCACGCCCAGCGCCAAAGGGTTAACTGATGATACATTTATTTATTTCATTTTCATACTTAAATTCATAAAAACTGGTTTTAATTAAATATTCTTATTTCAATGAGTATGCATTGAATCAGAGCTATGGTTGACCAACAATTACATTTTCTTATTCTAAAAATCAGTCTAATGAAGAAGAATAAATATTGGCTCATTACGCTATGTTAAATGTACGCTTTTTTGGAGGTTCGATAAAAAAAGGGCTCAGTCAATTTGAAACTATTGTTACGAATCGAAATGTATCGAGTGTAGTTACGGTGGAAGTTTTCCCAACTGTTCAATCACGTTTGTCTTGAATAATTGTTCGATCGGTAAATCTTACTGACTTATTCAATATCCTAGAATGATCTAATTTTTGACATCTCTGAGTAGAGATATGTATATATCACTAAATTCAATTTTCGAGCTCTTAACTACGATAATAACTAGTGGCATAGAATAAATTATATTGTTAGTATATTTAATATTTCTCTCGTATTATTCATTTGATTGAAATGCTATTTTTAATAAAAAGATAGCAATTGAAATTCAGCATAAAACGATGTGTTTTATTGAAAGAATATAGTTTTCTCCATTTTTTTGGATCAAACATAAGTGTGCAGTAAAATCAAATACAGAACATAATTTTTTTTCTCTTTCAATTTCTTTGATAGAACTTTTTATTTCGTCTATCAATGTTGATTTTGTTGTTATGAGGCTTCAGTTCATTGTTTGAGTCTGTTTATTCCACAAAATAGAATCTAACTGATTGAAATCAGACAAACTAAATGACTAATGAGTCCTCGGTACGTATGTACGAAAATAAGTTATACACCATTTTCTACTAAGGAAGCGTGTATAAACGTTTAAAAATATTCCGTTAACACCTCGTTTGTAAAAGTAACCCACTCTTTTTGTGTAGATCAGTCACGATTGAATCTTTGATCTCCTGTTATGCGAAATTGCCAAGATCTTAATGTGATAGCAGTGGTATGCATTTTGTTTCAATAGGCACTTTTGTTGACATCTATTTATGTAACAGTAAAAGTCATTTCATCTTTCAGACATTCACTTTTGTAGAAACTGCGTCGACAGTCCAGAGAAGATGGTAATATGATAGAGACAGTGCTATTGATCATTTTCATCCATATTTTATTTGTTGATAATGAAACCACTCTGACCAAATCAAGTTAAATTTTTGCCAGTCCATCACTACTTTCACATTCATTTTTTTTACAACTGCTTGAATGTCTTTATTTTTCATCTTATTTCAAACATATTTAAAACAACTTTTGAATTCAATCATATATGATTTTGTAGAGTGTTACATATTATGTCAAAGTTTAAAGATGAATTCATCTTTACTTAGGGGCATACGTATAGTTTTTTTTATATGTTAGTTGAGGATATAAATGTAGTATGTGCTGGTAAACCAGAGTAAAATGATCAGTTAGATTGTTATTTGCATTATCTACTCACTGTTTTATGAATGATATGGATTAATGATTGCTCTTCATATACTGATACTTCCATTGACAAAAATGAAGTATTCACTCACAAGATCTACACTAAAGTATTCATTATCAGCAACTCATCTAAAAAAGTGGAGTAAGATGGATATACAGAATATGCAGTTAGATGTTTATAGTTAGTGAGAGTATTATCTATTAAAACGATAATCATTGTATATCCTAGCAATGATTCTATCATATTAATACTAGTAACTTTCAAATGCACATATAATGGTAACTTCCATTTCCGCCGAAATTTTTTTTCGCCGACGTCCACTTTCGCCGATTCCACTTTCGCCGATTCCACTTTCGCCGAAGTCCATTTTCGCCGATTCCAATATCGCTGACTAATTTTTTTGACCGAAAATTACCAAGTCAAATATGAATCATTCTATATTAAGAGTTTTTTCCAATTTAATAAGTTTATTAATAAACTCATTAATTACCAACTGAGTTGGTAACTATCCGACTTGGTAACCATCTGAGCAGGGTAACTATCNGTCCAACCCGTTATTTTTTACAGCTTTTTATATGTCGTTACTTTTCATCTTTTTTCAAATATATCTAAGACAGTTTTTGGGACTAGTCATATATAATTTTGCAGAGAATTTCAAGCGCTATCTTTTAGTATAAAAAGATGTCCCGATCTAATGGATAATAGAAGAGTTATACTCAAAATACGAATGGTATAATTTATTCTGGGACACCCGTTAGTAAAGATGTAATTCGTTCTAAATCTTAAAATCAACGTTAAATTTAATTTTGTGCTGGTCATTATAGAAGTGACAAAGGCAATCTGTAAATGTTAAAAGTTTCGCTAACCATCTCTTTTTATTTCTCTTTCTGCTAGAAATATATTGTGAAAGTACGTAAAGTCTTTGCGCATAAATATTTTTCATAATAGTTTTATTTTTTTTACATGCATGTTATGTTGAGAGTTTGATTCCGTCAATGAGATGATAATCGCTGGATACAAGTTGATCTTGCATCATATCGTATAATGTCTGTTGATCTCGATGTTTTTACAAGAATAGTTATCTACGCTAAATATTTGGAAAGAGTTTATAATAAATTTCAGTATAATAAAATCATCTAATATCTATCGATATGACTATCGAACACAGTTGACTAATGAAGATTTCACTTCAATTATTTAATAATTGGCATGTAGATGGTGGAACTATTCCATTTAATTCATTCATTTTAACTGCTTCTCAATGCATTTCTGCTTTTTAATGTTATCATAATATGATTATTGTTGCTCATATTCATAGGCTTTCTGAAGTCGTTAAGACTAGTCGGAAAATTGATAAAATTGCCATCCAATCGGTATCCAGAACCAAATTCACAATTAATAGTAACCAAATGACGCATTCTAAGACCAGGAAATAATATGTCAGACATTCTTCGACAAATATCTATTAGATTAGTCAGTAGTGAGCATGACTTGTGTTCAAGTTTCACTACTAATGGTATTTGTCAATTCTATGCTAGATTGTCAAACAATATAATGATGATATACAAATATATTATTGATGTAACGGTAAGAAGAGTTAGCAGAGACGTCAATATATTTAGTTTTTACATAGGTGATCGTAATGGACCAGTACTCATTTATAAAAATAATCTTTGGAAAAAAATAAGTTAATCAGAACGCTGCGTAATCTAATCTTAAATCAATTGATATAAGTGAAAATTGTACCATATAGATACAGATATGGTTCTACGGGTCATGTAAAACTATACACGAGATTATCATCATATACAAAAATGGATGAAAAGTGTTATGAATTCTTCCCTAATTACCCATTTAGTCTACATCCAGCAATAATAACGGTATTAAGTATTATTGAGGAAATAATTCCATTGTTGAAATACATTCTTTTCTAATCATCATATATTTATAAAAAATTCTCATTATTATTATTATTATTATTATTATTATTATTGTTATTCATCTACTTTCACATGAAATCATGGATCATTTTCTTTTTTTTAATCGACGAACAATAGAATATATCTTTAAGAACTATATCACAATTTTTGATTATAAACATCTCTATTTCAATATATGCATTAGTAAATGTTTAAGCTAGTAACATTCAAACAGAATCTTTCACTTGAACTACTTAGATTTTCCATTTAAATTCAAATACAAAAACTTTCCAATATTTTTGTCCGATACCAACGTAAAGCTGCTTAAAGAAATCTTCAACTTCATTCTATTTACCATGTCAATCTCGAATATCACATTCGGTCATAAAGAAAAAACACAGATATTACCCTATCAGTCGTTCCTGATAAGATGATTTTTTAATGTTGATGTATTACTAAAGAATCAAATGATGAATAACAAGTGCTTTTAATCCTGTAAACTCTGGCTTTCGTAAGAAAAGAAAACACTTTTGTTATAGAAAACAGAGATAAAGAAAATGAAATAAAACAAAACATGAGATTCTGTTGATAAAGTTTATTTTCTCTCCTTTCCAATATATATTTATACGTTTTTTCAATCGAATTTTGAAGGTTAACTAGCTTTTTCAAAATCTAATATGTATTTATTATCACAATTAAATCTATCATTATTAGTATTATTTCTTATTATTTTGTGTAACATAACACCCTATGAATGTGGCAAAATTAATGACGAAGATCCATTGCAATATAGTTGGTCCATAATAGTATCACTCAGATATGATTGTCAACACAAGAATTATCCATTTACACATTGTTGTAGTGGAACAATTGTTACTGAATCATATATTCTCACAGCAGCTGATTGTGTTGATAGCTTGTCCGGACATATGTCATTAGCTAATGTGACTATTGCTGCTGCTATTCATAATCAATCTGAATTAGGTCAAATAATTCGAAAAGTTGATCACATTATTATTCATCCGAACTGGAAAAATTATCGAAATCGTCGAAAGCATAATGTTGCTCTTTTACATTTATCAATTCCCTTAGATTTTACCGTAGATAAATGTATTGCTCGAATATGTCGACCAACCGGCTTCAGTTTACTAAAAGATGTTCTACAATATCCATCAAATAGCACACGATTATTGGCTATTGAATTGGATCCTTCTAAAAAACATTTTGATTCAACAGCATCTGTTAGTCTACAAAAATATGAAGTATCTTTAGTGGATAACAATGATTCAATATGCAATGGATTGGTTTATGATGTCGAACAACAATTTTGCACTAGATTATATCATGATAGTAAAGGTTTATTTTGAATAAATTTCGTTAACATTATACCATTTTTTTTTGTTTTCTATAGATTCATGTAACCGTACGTACCATGCCTAAGATAAAATTGATAGTATCTCTGAATAATTGATTTTCATTTAGTGGATAAATCTGGAGAACCCATTTTACAATGGATTGATAATCGTTGGATGCAGGTAAAACTAATCATTTTAAAAGATACTCTAAAGTAAATGTATCTTTTACCAAGTAGAAATTTCTCAATGATGAATCCTATTCACTAAAATATTCTAAACATTTTACTTCACTTATTTCATTTGTACATTTTCTAGAAAAGTTTATATTTATTCTAATGATTGTCGATCTAATAAGAGATTGAAGACCAAAAAAACGTTTTTTGAATAACATGATTTGCTTTTCTTAGGTTGGCATAATAAGTTATGTTGCAGAAGGAACAAATGGAAGTTGTCTGAGCATTTATACTAGATTAGCATACTATCATGAATGGATAGACTCTGTTCTAAAGTTGAAAAGTTTTACACCTTTAACAATTGCAAAAAATACCGATTCAGTCACAAATCGTACCATAACTTATAAATGTAATGCACTTATGGTATCATGTGGTTGTGGGAAAGAAAATGTTGAATTATCACCTACAAAAATTATTGGTGGTGAAGAAGCAGTTCCATATAGTTGGTCGATGGTTGTATCTATTCGTTTAAACAAATCCGAAGATCATTCATGCGCTGGATCAATTCTTACTGAATCCTATATTTTAACATCAGCACATTGTGTTGATGGTGCATCAGAGTTGGAAGTATCTATTGCTACTGGTATTCATAATCAAATCGAAGACTTTACAATGATTCGTTATGCACATGGTATTTATATACATCCTAATTGGAATAGAAGTGATAGTACTTATCGCAATGATATTGCTATATTACGTATTTTTCCTCCATTATTCATTCCTGGTACTTTAGGTCTAGCTCGAACATGTGTCCCATATATTAATTCAATAAATGAAACAGTAAACTATCCATCAAATGGTAGTCATTTAGTCATTGTTGGCTGGGGTTCAACTCAATATGGTTACAATAATATGTCTAATACACTTCAACAAGCTAGTGTATATATGATTGATAATGATGATCACATCTGTCGACAATTGATTCATGATGTAGAAAAACAATTTTGTGCTGGAATGTATGGAAAAGGTAAGGAACAAACATCTTTATTGCTATTTTTTAGAAATATATGTTTTTCTTTTATAATTTCTTCTAGATCCATGTCAAGGTATGTATAAATGTCAAAAGTATAGATTTGATACAAAAATGAATTTTTTAGGTGATTCGGGTGGTCCAATTTTTCAATGGAAGGGTACTTATTGGGAACAGGTAGCATCTTTAATGTTTCGATTATGTTGTTTTCAAATGTATATTATAGGTAGGTATTACAAGTTATGGAGAAGGATGTCATCAAATCGGTTCTCCAGCTATTTTTACACGATTAGCTTATTATTTTAATTGGATGGAATCTGTAACAAATATCTCACTAACTACAACTACGCCAAAACCTCCTCCAACACCAATTTCATATGCTTGTAACAGAACATCATCATGTGGTTGCGGAAAGACTGATGTGTTTCTAACATCTTCTCGTATTGTTGGCGGTGAAGATGCTATGAAAGATAGTTGGCCAATGATTGTGTCTGTTCGTTTAAACGGCACTAACGATCATTCATGTGGTGGAACAATATTATCTAATTCATATGTTCTTACTGCTGCTCATTGTTTTCGTCGAATACCTATAGAAAATCGTATAGGTATTACTATAGCAGCAGGTATGACAAATCGATCAGATCTATTACAAATTATACGTAATGTTGATCAAATTTATATGCATCCCAATTATACAAGTATGCCAAATGATTATCGTCATGATATTGCTTTATTACACATTGATCAACCATTTGTATTTGAAACAAATTCACGTTTGACGAAAACATGTATTCATCGTATTGACCGACTAATATCAAAAACTCAATATCCGAAGAATGGTACTCGTCTTGCTGTGATTGGATGGGGTATACTTCGTTTTGGAACCACGTATATTCCGGAGATTCTTCAACAAGCACAAGTCTTTGCAATGGATAATGAAGACCCGGTATGTTTAAGTTCTATTAATAATACTGAATTACAATTTTGTGCTGGATTATATGAAGGTGGAAAAGGTTAGTGTTTTTATCAGACTTTTTTCTAAAATTCTTTTTGTCCATTTTTGCTTATTTTAGATTCTTGTCAAGGTATGTTTGAAAACGTATTTTGTTCAAGTACCAAAGTAAAGTAATTATTTTCCATAGGTGATTCAGGTGGACCAATATTCCAATGGACTGGACAGTATTGGGAACAAGTGGGTATTGTATCACATGGAAAAAGATGTGGATTAGCTAGTTCCCCAGGTATATATACTCGACTGTCTTATTATTATCATTGGATGGAAGAAATTCTGAATCGTGATGGCGAACATTTGGAACCAAACATTCTGCTCGATGTAACTACAATGAAATCTACCATCATAAGTACATCCGAGATATATTCCTATACTAATACCTCATATTGGTCGTCCTCTACAACTTCAACTACTACGATGTATCAGTCATCTTCTACAACTTCAACTACTACGATGTATCAGTCATCGTCTACAACTTCAAAGACGACGACACCAAATACTGCATATAAATATGAATTTAATATGTTGACATTCGGACTATTTGTTCTTTTATTCTTGTTGTATCAAATGTAATAAACATATATCATATAAACAGGCTTTTCATATAATAATACTAATAAATAAGAATTTCAATGACGTAAAAGCTTTTGAAAGATTATACTTTAAGACTGTTGTAAATTAGATTTAATGAAAATAGACATCTAAATAGTGTTGAGTTTATTCTTTTATTCGTAAATACCTTCATGCGATTTCATAAATAGTAAGAACTGTAGTAGATTCTTTTGAAATATTCTCATTCAAGCCTTAGTCTACGAGTTTTTTTTTTTCGTCCTTCAATCTGAGTTTTGTCAATCAAATAAACATACTTAAGTATTGATTATTTATATGTGCACATTATTTCCATCTCAACTACTTTCGTATTTTATATTCTTTATTCCATTCATAATTTTGCATCATTTCTAAAGTATCAATAAATAAAACAATATGTTCCAAATAAATTCTTACTTTCTTTTTTTTTCATTGTCGTTTCTTTTTTCTTTATCCATCTTGTTTCTTTTCTTTTTTTTTTATACATCATAGACAAAAGAAAAAAAATCAAACACAACACAACAATAATAAAACTGATGAAGAAGACGGAAGGAAAAAGAAATTTATATACAAACAATGTGATCAAACACGACAGAAGAAAAAAAACGAAAGAAAAACCATAAATACATTCATACACTACAGACAACAAAAAAGCATTGTGCAGCGTTAACAGGCACAGAAAAAAACCAAAACCGATAGAGAAGAGCAATATGCCCAATAGAAGAATTTGAATAAGTCAACGTTTAATTAACCACAAGAGAAAAAAAGAACTATATACATTGTATATAGAGTAACGCAAAGAAAAGAATAACGAGTGGAGAGAGAGAAATCTACTGTTATATATGTGCGTGCGTTGAATAAAGAGAATATTATCTGACATCATGTCCGTTGGAAATAAATCTTTTTCTTTTGTTTATTCATCAACCTGTTCATCGTCTCCATGTGTTAAACTAAAATTTTTTTTGTTAAAATAAATACTTAATTATTTTTTAAAATTTACCTCATATCATTTTGTCCATCATCGTCATCAGTTTGTTCATATTGATTATGATTAATATCTCTTGATTGTTCATTATGTTGACCATGATTTCCATTAACACTAGTAGAATTATCATCATCTTCATCTTCAACATTATGAGAATTTAAAAGACCCTGAAATAAAACAAAAGGAAACAAATAATTTAAAAAATATCAAAAAAAAATTCTTTTTATATTTCTATTCTTACTTTAAAATCTTTATAATCATCTTCCATACCAAATGGGTAAGAATAAAGTGCTTGATCGTCACCAGTAGATGCATTGTGACTAAAATTTATAAAATAAAATAAATTTTAAGTTTTATATATGTGAAAATATATTTACCCATAAGAAGATGACGATTCATTGTGATTATTTCCTTTTTCTGCTCCTCGTGTTAAACGTCTTTTACAAAATTCATTTTCATCTACAGTCCATACTGCACCTTTTATATTCTCAACACGCATAAAGCATTTATGTAATGACAGATTATGTCGTACAGCATTCTATTGAAAATAGAAATTCAACAAAGAAAAAGAAACAAAAGAATTAAATATTTACCTTCCATGTTTGTGCATTTTTACGAAAATAAAGAAATTGTGCTTCAAACCATTTATAAACTTCATTTAATGTTAATTGATTATCTGGAGATTCAATAATAGCCTAGAACATATATATATATATATATATGTATATAAATATTTTAATAACAAGAAATATTTTCTTGTAAATTATATACTTGACGAATTAATGTTGCATATGTAAATGGTGGACGTACATCATGTGTCATATAATATTCTCGATTTTTTAATTCTAAAAATAAATATAGTTAGTTTTTTAATATTAAATCATTTACACTTTTAGAATGAGTCTAATGATTATCTTTACAATATTTATTTTCTTTTATGGAACTATCAAGTATTTCAAATTCAATGAAAGAACGCAACAAATATGACTCTTCTAGATATATCCTTGGAGAATTTCACCTCGATTAGAAAGCTTTCTATCCTTCGATAGAGTAATTTTATTCAACAAACCTTTTCCTTTTCCAGCTTTTTTCCCGCCTAATGCCAACATTCCTTTTGATTTTCTACTCATTTGATGATGTTTTCCAGTTGAACCCATTGAAACAATCGATAGATTATTTCCATGAGATCTTGATAATGCTGATGTACTTCCATTAGTATCAACCATATCTTCATCATCATCATCATCATCATCATCATCATCATCTTGTGTATCATCACCAACTTCTTCTTCAACGGTATGAACAGGTGGTGGTGAACTTGATGCACTTGCACGCAATATAGTTTGTGCTGTTGTATTATTTGTTGACGAAAGATCTTGTGTTGTTTTTTTAACAAGACCTGCTGCTGTTAAATAAGCATTTTCTAATTTAACAATAGGTAAATGTTGAAATGTTGTTGTTGGTATTGTTGATGATGATGTTGGTGATGACAATTGTGTTGAACGATTATTATGGTATGATGCTAATGTACGTGAAGGTTGATGTGTAATAACATGTGCTGTTGTTGTTGGATTTGATGATGATGCACCATTTGAATTTATTTGTTGACTACCACCATGTAAATGTTTCATCATTGCTTGAAGTATTTCACGTTCACGTGTTAATAATGCTTCTAATTGTTGTACAACATGTTGTTGTACACGTGCCTGTGCAACAGAACGATCATCAAGTGAATGTTCATCATTAAGATGTCGATTAAAATCCATTAATGATGAGCATAATGTATCACAACTTGGCCAACGACAATAATTTCGTTGATATAGCGGATTATTTGATGAATCTTGTGGTGTTGAACGATTTATTGTTGTCGTGGTTGCTGTTGGCATTATAATACGAGCTTCAGTTGGAATATTATTATTTGTTCCGATTATATTCAAACCTATAAAATACAAACAAAAAAAGAAAAGTATAGAAAAAAATTTGAATTCTCTTTTATATTCAATTATTAAACAAACAACCGTGCAAATAAAGCAATGAAAAATTACGGATTAATATACGCAAAAAAACGAACAAATCATTCGGGCATGGGGAAAAAGATAATGATAATATTTTTTTTTTTAGAATGACGAACCGGTAATGGTTCGACCTGCTGTCAGCAGATCTGTGATGTTGATTGTTGTTGGTTGATGATGAGGACGTGTAGATATTGAAATCAATGATGGAGATTCCGTAGACACTTACATATATAAATAAATGTTGTTTATGGATAGAAGAGCTTTTTCATCTCGAGGCAAAGAGAAATGACGAGCTGTTCTTACCACTAGTTGACGAATTATTTGGTGTTGTTGTTGTTAAATATTGAACAGTAGCTGTTGTTGGTTGATTAGAACTATTTGAATTTGTAATACTAAATAAACTAGGAATTTGTTGTTGTTGCTGCTGCTGTTGTTGTTGTTTAGAAGAAACTTGTTGAAGAAGAAGTTGTTGATTTGCTATTTGATTCTGAAAATAAAAATGATAATAAATAATATTTTTAAAAAAATTATTTCTATTTACTTGAATTTGTTTAATAACGTCTGAATTTGATGTTGTTGGTGGTTGAACAAGGTTCAGTTGAATTTGTTCACTTAACTGTTGATTGATTTTTTCAACAAGAAGACGTTGCTAGATCATGGAAAATGGAAATATTCTATTATATTTAATAGTGTATTTTTTTTCTCCGGCAAATACTCGTTTTATTATCGTTGTCACAGACGCTATAGCATGCGTGAAACAACACAGACACAGAGATAGTTTGGTTGGTTGTTGTTGTTTTTTTTTTGTGTTTCTTTCTTTCTCCTTCGTTCGTTTTTTTTTATTCTATTATTAATTTTCTTTCCTTCTCGTTCTTATTCTTCATATATTGTTTTTTTTTTGCCGTCCTCATAAGCGAACACTGTAAGCAACATCCTGCGCGATGTTTGTCGTATAACGAATGAGACGTCAAAGAAAGATGGTGAGAAAGAGAAAAGAAAAAAAAACGAGACAGTAAACCATATTGTTCATAGCCTCAACACGAAAAGACACTCATTGTAGGCTTCACAAATGACCATAGATGTTTGAAAAAAAAGAGAGAAACAGAGAAGGATATATATTTATAAGTTGACCTGTTACATCATATGAATTATATACCTGTTCAGGACTTGTTAGTATTTGTTGAATAAGCATATTTTGTATTGCATTAGATGACGGTTGTAAAAATTGAAGCATTGCTGATGTTGTTACTGGCTGTTGTTGTTGTTGTGGTGGTGGTGATACTGCTGTTGATAAATAATCACCTGAATCAATTAAACGTAGTGTACCCTGTGAAAGAAAATAAACGAAATTAGAAAATTTTCTTCATCATTAAATTACATTATTTGATAATGTTGGTGAAACAATAGTTGTACCATTTTGTAGATGACCTGTTTGTTCATTAAGTATTGTTGTTGATGATGTTTTAGTTCTAGTTGATGTTTGAAGTTTAGATGTTCGATTTGTTGTTGTTACTCTCATTTTAGATTTTAAGAAAAGAAACTCATTCAACGGCAATCTACAAAATAGTTTTTAATGATAAGTTTAACCCGTCTAGGTTTTCTTTTCATTCTTTTGGTCAATATTTCTTATTTGTTCATTCTCCTTTTTTTCCTACTAAAAAAAATGCAAGGGGTCAAAACTTAATTGTGTCAATAGACAAATAAAAAAAAGGAATAACCAATATATATTGTTTATCTTAACTCGTTCGAACGTTGCCATGAAGTTGCTTTGATAGGACGGAGTAAGAAAGCAAGGAAAAGAAAAAAAAAGAAAGAATAGCAATATGTTGTTGTTGTTCTGTTGTGTGTTCGACAAACGACCCCAACGTATACAATAACAATATTTCTTCTTTTAATCAACAAAATGCAAGGCGTCTTTGATTGATGCATCCAATAAAACTTTCTTTTGTTCAATATATTAAAATAGAAACCTTTAAGAAATACACTAACTAGATGATATATTTTCTTTTTTTATTATTCTTTTTAGCTTTTGATTGAAGAAAATAATCGACGAGTATGTATTGGAATATCAATAAGCCATTTAAAACTATTTTGAACGCCTAGGTTTAATCAAAATATATATTGTACAAGAATTACGACGTATGTACCTGAATTCCAACTATTTATGACAGCATGCTCTACTTCTTGTCTTGCTGGAATCTGATCAAAATGCTTCAGCTGTATCTAGTAATGATGTACGAATTTCATTGATTACTTGTTGAGTATATTTATTAGTACCAAATACTTCATGATTAATAACAAGTACTGTTGCACCACCAACAATAGCTAGTTTTGCAGCCGAACTAAATATATGAATTTTCATATTGAACAAGACACGATAAAGATATTTTTCATACTTAAGAAAAAATGCCATACGGATTTTGATAGATTTATAAATAATATATATAGATATATTCGAAACTCTTGGAACTGTCAAGACAGAATAACAAATAAATAAAAAGAACCTATTGAAACAAAAAAATAAGGAAGAAAAAGAAAGCTTGATTGCTATTGGTTTGTTGCAAGATTAAAGCAAATAAAATGCTGAAAAATAAATAATTTATTATTTATGTAAATTATAATGAAGCTATAGGTTTATTCTTTAGATTTTAAGATTTAGTTAGAGCTTAATTCAAAAGATGGCGCTATGTATCAGATGAATGTTATTAAAACATCTGGATTAACAGCATTATTTTGAACGGATTAAAATAAATTGTTTGTTTTTTCAATGTGAAATAAATGAATTAATTAAATAGATTATATTAGTATACCGTATAAAACTAGTAATCAAGCCATAAATCAATCAGTTAATCACAAGTTGAATCTTCAATTATATTGTAATATTACAATCGAGGTAAGACAAATTCATTTCTCTATGGAACAGGACAATTGAAGTTACTAGTCAAAAGCTTTTACTTGTTCAAACATAGACATATATCTTGTCAAGAATAATAACATAACTGACATAGTATAATTAAAAAAAAAAGAAAGAAAATGATAGTTAAGCATGCATCGATACGATATCATACGAAAATATTCAAGGAATTCGAACCTTGCAAATGAAAAATTTTTTCAAAATAAACCAGACTTTTCTGGATTACGATTGTGTGATGACTAGTCATATATATTCAGGAACTAGAAGATGCGAGAACTGACGGTGAATAAACGTGACGATATATTATTTGAGTTTACAGATATGTTGTTTTTACATGAGCTTTTTACACTTGGTTCGAAAATGACATATTAACAAGTTCATTTCGACAGGAGATTAAATTTATTTTCATAACATCTCAATCATTACCAGGAAGTTTTTTTTTTTTATTTTGAATGTTTTCACTAGTAACCGATCAATCTGGACTTAGATTTATTGTTAAAGAAATTAAAATTCACATATGAGTTTGATTTTTTTTTCTTATCAATATGAATGCTATTCTCATCTTGAATAACAAATCATCAAAATAAATTCTCAAAGCAAACATATTTAGTTTTTTAAACATTAATTAATGTGAATTTCTTTCAATATAATATCAAGATTTATCGTATTTTGATCTAGAAAAGTTCAAATTGATAAAACATCAATCGTGTCAAGAGAAAAAAATCGAAAAAGTTCATTGAATCTTTTATAAATCAACATAGAATGCCAGTAATTATCGATTTATGCAATAAAAAACTTATGTAGCATAGATCTAAATTACAGTGTCAAGCGACAAATTTTATGCCATTTCTTACTCAGTATACAGCTTGTTTCCACAAGGATCAATGTTAACAAATTCTTACTCAGATAAATCAATACAGTTTGACATGGGTATTTTCTGTATCAAATGATCAGATTTCATCTTGAATATGTTTTTTTTTCATTAATTCCCTAAAACACACACACTAGCCTCAGAATCTTTTTCTTTTGTTTGTACAATCTGAGACTTCGAATTAAAGGAGATTGAACATAAATTGTACTCATAATATTCAATATTGGTAACAGTATCTTGCAAATAGATAATTATTATTGAATATAGATTTTATACATATATATACTTAATACAAATCATAACCAGTAATATAGTCTCTGTTGTAAAATTAGAGACAAATTTTCAAAATCTTCTTTAGAAAACTTTCAATTTCAAACTTACATTTATAAATATATTCAATTGTATCGAGACCTTTTTCGAAGAAATCTCTTTAAATCACTAATTGTATATCTTACAGATAATTCTATCATTTACATTCTAGAACTGGAATTTTCAATCTTTTATTCGGATGAAGATGTTAAAAATATTATATCTCAAAACAAAAAGTTTTTCGTGAACTTTAAGTTCTTATTTGTTGTCAGATTGATCCGTGATTCATGTAATCATTGCAAGAAATTGAGAATGGATTTGATCATCATCATCGAAAATACTAAGGAAAATCTTCTGCAAATTCGTTTGATTAGTCTTTTGGTACTAATTGATTCGCAATGATTTTGATTCAATAAAGCTCTTTTTTTTGTATATTTTGACTATTGAAAACAAAACTATGACAAAAAAAATACAATCAAGAACGTTTCTCTATGAAAAATGTTGATATGAACTGGAAACATAACTATAAGTTTATTATCAAAATCAGTTCTTAATATACTATATTTTATAATTTGTATAAAATAATAAGCATTTGACGTACTCTCATGAATGCATATTGTTAACAAATAAGATTACTGATTTCTATAGAGAACAAAGTACAAAATGTTAGCTATTTGTCAACGATAATGAAGAAAATTTTTGTCATTTCTTTTTATGACATAAGTCAAGCGATACGGAAAATAACTATAGCTGTCGGAACTAGTTGTATGTGTAACATATTTATTAGATCTATATAGAAATTTCTTTTCAATTAAAAAATAATTTGTATATTACATAAAAGAATAAACAGAATGTTTATCATGTTAAGTGATTTCTTTTCTTTAGTATGATTGTTGTAAATGCTGGTTTTGATTTTATATTTAAGCAAGACTATGCTATATTATTAGAATTTCATTCAAATGAATCTTCATTGTTTTTTCTTTTTTCATATGATTTTATTCCATTTCACTTTGGTGAAAAAACTGAATAACATAAACTATGTTATTTATTTGTTATTAAATTAATTGATTCGAAAATTATTTGAAATAGACAAAAAGACGAAGGAATTCATTGCTAATAGCATTCACAAAAATGGTAGCGGAAGCGGAGGAGGGGTGAAGGGAAGTAAATTTCAAAAACATAATATTTATATGTATGAAATTATCCCTTGCACTTTTTAGATAACGTTTGGAAGTAATGGAAGTAACTTTTTTGAGACAAATATAGACCAAATTAATCTTTATTCCGCCCGTTTTGCTGTAAAGGTCAGAAACAGAATAGAGAGAGTGGAAGAGATAACATGGGATGCATTGCCGGAGGTGAAGGCAAAAACGGATGGAATGCCACACGGCTCATTGCAGCTGATATATAATGCATAATAATTGTATCTTAAAAAACTTACAGTCATTACTCCCAGGCATTCTTAGAAAAGTGATGATAAAATTCATGTGTACTCTATCTTTCTCATCCAAGAATTTTTAATACTACTCAAATGAAGTACGACAACTTTTTTTTCTGCAAACAAAACAGATGTCAATGCCATTAATACTGAAATCCCAAATAATTTCCAAGTAGAGTAACATAAATAGTCAAAACAATACATGAAAAACTGTTTTTTTTTTCATAAACTGGTGACTAATATGAGACATTATCACGCAATACAATTGTTGATAACGGATCTGATGCAAATGAATTAAATTCTCATGTTGTTTTAGCAGCATGCAAAATAAAAAAGCAAAAGAATAAAAGTATTTCGATTGTACTACTTGATATCTACAACACACAAAAAAGGAAAAAAAAAATAAACAATAACAAGAAAAAGAGAAACAAACAAAAACGTGTAACAAGTATGTCTAGGTTCTTTTGTTCATTTTTATCTGTAATGAAAAAACGACCATGATTGGTAAATATGAGATGCTTTTATTGGAAATAAAGAAAGTCTCGAATCTTTGTATCTGTAAATTGTAAAAATCAAAAAAGCAAGTCGAAAGCAACAAAGAAGAGCTTTCATTGTATAATATCAAAGTCATAGGGTAATGCTTTGTTAAATAACACTAGGAAGTATTCGGCAACGAAAGTTAAGAGAAAAGGAAGAACAGATAGTATATATATATATATATCTGTTTTAAAAGAAAAGAAAAGAAATAAAGTCGAAAACTTTTTTGATATACATTTATACATATTTAATGATACTTGAAATACTTCTAATCAATAGATCGTTTTGCATTCATTGCTTTGTTTTCATTTGTCAAATGAACACGTCTTGCTGTCGATGAATATTTCTTTGGATTAGGATCTGTTGATGAACTATATTCGTCATAACGATGGTGTCGATTTATTGATGAAGAACGACGTTCTAAGATTATAATCGACGTATATACACACTTATATATTTATATATATGTTTTACCTCTTGAATGACTAGTTGATCGTGTTCGTTTATTACTATTTATTAATGGTTCATTCTTTATAATTGGTGGCGACAATGATGATGATGATGGTGATGATGATGATGTGACTAAAACTTTATGTAATAATCTTTCAGCTTGATGACGTTCTAATTCGACTTGTCCTGATTGTATCAAATTAACAAATGTTGAAAAATAGGGTTGAATATGTACAACATCTAAATCTCCATTTAGTACAGCATCGAGCATTCGTTTAGCAATTAATGGTGAAACAGTTTGATCAGATTTTTTCTTTGAGTCTTCATTATTATTAATAGATGATTGATTTGATATTGCCATGTCTTGTTCATCTTCTTCATCGGATTGTAAAAGACCACTAGCTGCTAATATAGCACGTGCTGATTGTTCATTCAATACAGCATTTGTACCGTTAGTTTTCTTTTGTTGTACATTTAATAATGCGTAACCATCAAAATTTGGTTTATTTTTTGTTGGAGATATTCTTAATATACCACTATGAGTTAATGTTGGTGTTCGACTTGTATCAAGTATTACACGACGATTTGATGGTTGACTAGTATTTCGACGAATTGTTTGACCATTTTCAAGAGTTAAATGATTTTCATTGGCAATAATAGATAATGGAGAGGAATGTATAGTTTGCTGAAAAAATAAAAATATAAAATAAGATTAGAGATTAAAATAATCAAATGATTAGTAAAATAAAAGTAAGTTTGATAAATTTCGTTAATGATAAACTAATGCATAAGCCATAACGAATCGGACTAAATGTAAATGTAATTTTCTTCTTATGCGAATTTATATACCGAATGATAGAGAATTTCAAGTTTTACAAAACTATGAATTTCACTTTTAAAAATAACATTTTGCCTTTGGACGACAATCCAAATATTTAGATTTCTTGTTGATTCAGACTGCGACGTTTCATCAAGAATATTTTGATGTTTTCTGGATAAATAGTGAATTTATCAGTAGCAATGTCATATATTCTTTTTTGTTTGTTTTTAGTTCCATGATAGATACATACAGTGTACCTCAGTGTATCGCTTGTTTTGAAATAGAAAATAAGGTTTTTTTGTAAAAGTGAAGAACACGATTTTGTGCAGCTTCAAAGTCTCCATGGAAATCAATATTCTATATGAATAGTCAATGATTGAAAAATGAAATTTCAATTAGTCCGATTTATCATGGTTTACCCGTTATTTGGAACAAAAATTATTATAATAAAGCTCTGAAGTTTTTCATAAATCAAGTTTAGAAGTTTTGATTGTCTACTCTAATCCTAACAATGATTATATTGTTACTTATGATAGATCTTGTAAATCAGTTGTATTTGATTTCATAGAAATAAGAAAACTAAAAAATGTAGATTTCAACAGCTTTTCAAAACTGAAATATTATCATTTTTCTGTTCAAAAATAATTTTCTTTTGCTAGCTTTTTATTTGATTTACTATAACACAAAATGACCAGAAGAAAGAAACTTTCTGCATTTGCTTGATTTCTGTTGTGCTTTACATCTTCGTTACGCAATTGCAATATTATCTTAATTAACAATTCATATTCATCGAATCTTTTTTTGACGAAATAAAAGTTATCTGTTAAGTCATTTACATTTCAACTTATGAAGATAATCAATGCAATTATTTAAAAACAATTTTTCTCAATCTCATAGAAATCTCGTTATATCTTTAAGCAATATCTAACAGATACAAGTGTTCCTTCTTGCGAGGGAAGTCCTTTAACTGATGAATTGCTTTTGAGTCGATACTCTATGTATTATGTACATGAAAATGAGCTATGAATGTCCTGCAAAGACTTCTTCGTGCTCTTCGTTTAGTGTTGTGACAGTTGAAATTCGAAAAATAGTTTAGCAGGCCTTCAGCAACAAACTAAGAGTACAAACAGTTTTCATGATATTCATAGCTTGTTTACATCTACATAGTGCACATAGTCTCGACTCAAAAACAATTTATCAATTATAACCTTTCCGTCGTTAGAGATATTTCGTTAGAAATACAACATACCGATATGCCTTGAAATGGTTGTAAACTATTTGATTCAGGTCTAAGAACATTGAAAAAAACAAATATGAAATACAAAACAGTCAAACGAAAAAATAAATCACACATTATTTCTTGATAAGTTACTGAATGTGGATCAATCGGTCGAGATCCAAGAAGATCTTTATAATTTTGATACCAAAATTGACGATCAAATGGATAAAGTAAATCTTCTTGAGATAAACCTCGTTGAATAGAATCTTTAATAAAAGAGTTACTTAATAACTAAAAGACAATGCAAATTTTATTCGTTCAACTAACCTTCATGATTATTTATTGTTTGTCTTTACAATAACAAATAACAACGAAATCATTAAGTATTTCTATTAATAAAAAAATATAATTAAAACTTACTCAGATGTGAATTCTTCAGTGTCTTGAAATAAAAAAAATAATTCTTAATATATTTTCCTCAGAAAATAAATGAATTTACCTTTTTCTGGTTTATCTTCATATGTATAATCATACTCTTCAAAAGTTTTTGATGACAATTGTATTGATGCTTTTTTATTTCCTTTTATATTTTGTCCTGATTGAGATTTAAATATAACAGCAAGTACAATTGGCTTTTGTCCAATAAATGAATCAAGTTGAATATGTAGTTGAATTTGTCCTGGACCACCATGTCTTAATTGAATTTGTTTAGCATAATTTTCAATTAAACGTTGTTGTTCGGAACGAATATTTGCTGCTGATAATACACGTTCATACATATCTGGATGATGAATTTTCTAATTAAGTAAAAAAGCAAACAACGAAAAGATATTGTTTCGAAATGAAATCGTTGTTCTTTTTTGTTTTACTAAAAATTTTCGTTGATGTTGAATATTTAATATATGAGAAAGAATAGACTGTGACGAACATTTTGAATGACATAATTCACATATATATTGAGCTGGATCGGTTAAATTTTCAAATTGAAATTCGATAATATAATTTAAACCTATTTGAAACAAAGTTCGTCTTTTCAATTTAATTAACAAAACGAAAAATAATTCAAATACCTAATAAAGGTTTTTTTGTTTGATTGATTTCTTCTTCGCAACGTAATTGACGATTAAATACTTTTTTATTAAGCATTTCTGGTGAAAACATTGCTTTATATGCAGGACGATACTCTGGGGCAACTTTTGTTTTTAACGTTTAAAGAAATGTTCAAATGACATAGAAATAAAACAAAAAAAAAACGAAATATTTACCTGATTGTAATACATCATGAATACTTTGTGCCTGTAATAAAAAAGAAAAGATTTTCAACATAATTCTCAAAAGATAAATAGATTTGTAAAACCTAATTCGACATATATCAATATTATATCGATTATTTGATTCTCATTCGATAGAAATGATAAACAAGTTATTAAACAAGTTTCAACTACTATCAAATTATGATACAGTTAACTCTAATAACTTGTGGGTTTTGAATAGCTTCTCGTATAATTTTTGAAAAATGTTTTGTTTCAAAAAATATCGTTCCAAAAAAAGAAACGTTATTCAAAATAAAATTTATTTCTGGAAGTTAGTTAGTAATCGAGGTATGATGAAATCAAATTATTATTTCCCAACACTGAAATCTTCAGTAGCACCTAAAATTATTCGATCAGATTTATTTTTAATGTTTTACCATTGTCGTAAACGCTTAGAACAATCCAAATAGTGGTTTGTGTAGAGAATTTTATTTTCAACAAAAGATTTTTGACGATAAAGATGACTACTGGTTTCCTAAGGATAGAATTTCTGAAAAACCAATACCAGACTTTTTCATCCCATAGAGTTTGCAATCATAATTTTGTTTAAATTGCCCAGAATGATAGAGCAAACAGTTTTCCACAAAATGAAATAAATTCCAGCTCTCTATGATTTTTTCAATTAACAAGAGAACTTGTCCGACAGATAAAATCTTCAAAGAGTTCGTGCCATTAGGCCTTTTTTTCTCAAGTTATGTTCATTTTACTGAACTTTCAGTCTGATGCAGGATATCATGAGAAAAATCGCAACAAACAGCTTGGATCTAAAATCCTTCTCAATAATAACTCTCATGACTCTTATGGTATCCTGAAAGTTTCAACTTAAACGGATGTTTTCCTTCTGAGATAACGCGTTTGCAAAAAAAAACATTTTTTTTCACAGAAGACCTCCAAAACTAGCCCCCTTTTAAGGCATACGATATTTTAAGAAGAAACCATCCAGTTAAACCGACACTTTCAGGATATCATAAGAGACGTGAGAGTTATTGTTGGAAAAAATTTCCAGCCGAAAATCCATGTTTTGAGTTTTCTCGTGATATCCTGCAATATGCTGAAAGTTCACTAAAATAACCGTAACTCAAGAAGAGAGGTTTAATGGTACGAACCATTCCTGGATTTTTGTCTACACTATCAGTCCTATCTATGAGCAAAATATGAATTCAAACGGAGATTATCAGTTGGATGGATTTCTCTGTAAAATACATCAACTTTAGAAAAAACACATAAGTCGTTTTTCCTATTATTCTGTATAGAGACACTACTTTTGTGCCTTCCATGAAGTTGGTATATCATGGTCAAAAAATAATCGTAGAAAGCTGGAAGACGTTTCATTGTGTAAAGAACATATTGCTCTATCATGTGGGATGATTCAAACAGAATAATAATTGTTAACTGCAGAAGTTGAAAGACTTGTTGTTTTGTTTTCAGATATCCTATCCTCAGAAAACTGCCAACTATATTTAACTTCAGAAATTCTTGGTAAAAATAAAACTCTCTACTCATATCATAATTTAGATTATTCTTACTGTTTAAAGCAAAGGAAAAACATAAAAAATTAACCTGATCGAATAATTTTTTAAGATCACTGATTATGAATGGAAAGAGGATAAGATGATCCATAAGCCAATAAATAAAACTCATCGTTCAAATGTAAAAGAATGGTTATTTATACTTCAACATCTAAATAAGTAAGTTTTGGAAGTTGCATGACAGGTTTATATTTTATGTTAACTAGTGTTGATATCTCAATATCGTATGAAATAATCGAAAACTGTTAATTTAACCGAACGGTCAATCAAGCAATTGACAGTTAGTCAATTGTTCGTCCGATTAGTCGACGAGTTTCCTTTGCTCAATATGGCATAAAGTAAAAAGCTTCTTTGTGTTTTTTTTTTCTTATGAACCGCAAGATACCGTTCACTAAATGTTATACTAATTGATAGAGAAAAGGAATTTCGACATTGTCAGCTCTCTAATGTATTTCAATGGAATCATTAAGTTATTGAGTCTCTTAAAAATCATACTTGTTGATGTTGTCGACTGTTCAAATGTGAGTTAAAATGTTTTTGATTAGATAAATCAATATTACAAATAGCACATGAAAAACGTCGAATTATTTTAGTTGTTGTCTGATTATTATTATTATTATTGTTATTGTTTATTGAATGAATCGTATTTGTTGGATCAGGTAATGGTAGAAATGAACTAGCGGATATCGATGATGTTGAAGATGATACTTCAACAGAATCAGATTGATTTGAATTTGTATTCTATATAATTAAAATATAATTAAAAATATGAAATATAAAACAATTTCTTTTACCATAGATTATTATATAATGGAATCATCATCTGTTCATCTCCATTTCTAGAAAAGAATAAATTCTATTTGATAAAATGTGTTTGATTGGCTGAAGAAATTTTCCCAATTAAATATCATGGATATTACAAAAAAATGATTCTTTTATATATATATATTTCTTTAATCTTCAATGAAAATTTTAATTTTATTAAAAAAATATTTTTCTTATAAAAATCAATCTTCAAGAAAGTAGTGACCTCTCTCTCGTTTGACTTACCTGTATATTATTATTACTCTTGTTCTCTTTATCGGATTAATTTTTACAAACGATTATTTTTCGTATCATATGAAGAATTGTGTGCCGATTTAGACACATGCTCTATTGTATTTGGTAGTTGTGTACACAATAACGTGTTACGCCCTTACGCTTTAATGTTTATTTATATTCACTTCTGTCATAGCAAATCGAGTCGATTTTCTTGGGGTGGTTTACAAGAAAACAGCATACATCATTCGATTCAGAATTTTATAAGGATTTCAAATATACTATCCCCTTTCCAGGACAACTCTTAGTTTTTGAGAAAAGAATGAAAAACTATTTTACAAAATGTTTAATAACAAGACATGAGAATTTTGTTTTATTTCTAGTAAAATATGTTGATATTGATGGAAATTTGGTTTTTCTAATTTATTTTATTTTGTTTTTTGTTCTTTGGAATTTTCGATCTTAAACGATCATCATCAGCTATAACAATAACAATAACAATAACAACAACAATAACAATGACAATACAGCATTAACTATGAATATCTACAGTATAACTCATGCTCATCGAATATATATCAAGTAGAAGTTACAAAATATTTAATAACAAGACATGAGAATTTTGTTTCATTTCTAGTAAAATATGTTGATATTGATGGAAATTTCGTTTTGGATATATTCGATGAGCATGAGTTATACTGTAGATATTCATAGTTAATGCTGTATTGTCATTGTTATTGTTATTGTTATAGCTGATGATGATCGTTTAAGATCGAAAATTCCAAAGAACAAAAAGCAAAATAAAATAAATTAGAAAAACCAAATTTCCATCAATATCAACATATTTTACTGGAAAACTATTTGACGTTGAAAGTAGTGCCTTTTTTTTTCTTTCCTGTCATTTCTTCTCTGTTTGTGAATATATTCATTTTCCTTTGATGTCTCTTTTTTTTTATATATTGACAGGACAAACGAACAGAACGAAAAAGAAAATAGACATATGTAATTAGTATATATCTAAGAACAACTGTTGAAGATAAAGGTGGTTTCTTATCCTTATTTATTCCAAGACGTAACATGTACAACTTTTTTCACGTACTAATTATGAGTGGAAACGTATGCTTGAGATATGTGATTGTGTATAAATTAGGTAAATATATTTATATATAATTTGATTATTCAATTTGAGTTACGAAAAAAATACATAATCGCACAGAAAAATTTCCTTATAGATAAGTAGCAGTTGAAAGACAAACGTGATTCTACATAAAATTTTATATCTGTTTCAATCGTCTTGCAACCATAAGAAACCACCTTTATCTTCAACAGTTGTTCTTAGATATATACTAATTACATATGCCTATTTTCTTTTTCGTTCTGTCCGTTTGTCCTGTCAATATATNATTTTATATCTGTTTCAATCGTCTTGCAACCATAAGAAACCACCTTTATCTTCAACAGTTGTTCTTAGATATATACTAATTACATATGCCTATTTTCTTTTTCGTTCTGTCCGTTTGTCCTGTCAATATATGAAAAAAAGAGACATCAAAGGAAAATGAATATATTCACAAACAGAGAAGAAATGACAGGAAAGAAAAAAAAGGCGCTACTTTCAACGTAAAATAGTTTTTCATTCTTTTCTCAAAAACTAAGAGTTGTCCAGGAAAGGGGGTAGTATATTTGAAATCCTTATAAAATTTTGAATCGAATGATGTATGCTGTTTTCTTGTAAACCACTCCCAAGAAAATCGACTCGATTTGCTATATTCTTCTCTCATGTTCTTTCCCTACTGACGTATTTGTATCTCTCTCTCTCTCTCCTCTCCCTCTCCGCGTTAATAGCGCGTTGAAGTGGAACGGGAACATAAGAGGAAGAGACAAATTGAAATAAAGACAGTTGGAAACACGGCATATAATTTTTGATCGTTACAAATTGGAATTTTATTTTATTGCAATGTTAACTAAAGGAGGCTTTTCACTGATTTCTAACGTAGAAAAAGTAAGAAAACAATTACGTTTACTATGAAATAAACTTATTTTTAGTTTGCTAATGCTACATTAACGGTTTTACCTCTTCGACGTCTTTGCTTAACTCGTACTATTTATGCATTCACAAGCGAAAAGTCATCGAAGACTCTTAAGGTACTAAAAGAAAAAGACACGTTTTTTTCTTATTGAAATGTACTTTAGGTGCCTCTTTCTCGGTTTGAACCAAATAAATATATTAATTATGAAAAAAATGTATCTGTTTTGCATACTGTCAAAAAAAGGTAAATTCATTTGTATGTATAGTCAATTCTCCTTCGAACAAAAAATTTCTTAGAGAGTTCTTTTAAAATCTGCCTGATATATTACAATACAGGTTTCCTGATTATACACTAGAGGGTTGTTGTGTATCCATAACAAGAATAGCCACTAGGATAAGTGGCCATGTCGTTCATCATCGTATTAGCATGTGACTATCGTCAGAGACAGAAGAAATAATTTTCTTCTTTGGCCTTCTTTCATAAAAAGGAAAATGCATTTTACATTTATAAATTAATACTTACTTGACTTTGATGCTAAATTCAAAATACTTAAGTTATGCAATCCTTCACAAGTTTCCACGGAGTCATTGGAGACTACACCTGTGACAGTACACAGTTCTAAGGAGATGGCTATTTTTCGAGAACAGTGTAGTGAGCAATTCTTGTCATATGAACTAAGTCTACTCATAATGACAATCTAACAATTTTATTCAATAACTGTTTCAGTTATTGAAAAAAGAACTAGTGAGTAAATCCAGTTCTCAAAACAGAACAAGTTTACAAAAGTTGACGCTGTCACAGGTGTAGAGCTGATTTGTTTGAACAGTTCAAATCTTTTGAAAAGAACTGTTGACCAGTTCCCTGATCGTGAACTGTCACAGATATATTAGAGACTCCCAAGAATTTTTATTACATATCTTCATTTGTACTTTTGACAATCAAGAACTCACTAAGAATTTCCTGTGAAGTTTTGCATCTTGAAGATTTGCTCTATGATTCTTTTGGAATTCACAAAAGACTTTGTATTTTTCAAAAAGACTAACTAGTAAGTTTACAAGAGCGAGTCAACTAAGAGCATTAAACTTAAAAAGAAAACATTTTTTGTTTTTTATTTAGACTTAATCATCCATTAACACTTTCTGAAAAAATTCTTTATTCACATCTTGATGATCCACAAAATCAAGTAAATAGAAAAAAAAATCAAACAAAAATTTCATCATTAAACTTTTCCATTCTTTGTAGAAAATTGAACGTGATAAATCATATTTACATTTACGTCCTGATCGTGTTGCTATGCAAGATGCTACTGCTCAAATGGCTGTACTTCAATTTATGTCATCTGGTTTACCAACTGTTTTAAGTCCAACTACCATTCATTGTGATCATTTGATTGAAGCACAAATTGGTGGAGATGAAGATTTAAAACGAGCAAAGGTAAATAAATTATTTCAAGTAGAAATAAAAATGTAAAAAAGCCAAAGTGTATTCTAATAGCTTTGAATTTGTATGTGTGCATTATCCTTCAAACAAATAAGAAAATAATACAGTAAAAGTAAAAGAATGATCGTATTATTCTTAAAATTTAGATTAGACTTTTTTCATTAATGATAGAAGTGATGTAGAAAGATTTTTGTTGACTTTTTAAAAAGAAAAAAATTTAAAAATAAAAATTAATATGGTTTCAAATAATGTACTTATACTGTTTTGTTGTTGTTTTTTTATTGCTATTGGATGTGTTGATGTAGAATTTAGATACAAAACAAAATATATTTAGTACAATATAAAGAAAGTTGTTAAAACAAAAAAGCTATTTTTCAGTTCTTTGCCAAGGATAGTTTTACTTTGGTAAAGAATATCCAATGACATGCCTGAATAGGCCTCAGTCACTTTCACCTAGAATATTTTAAAACTTTTATAAATGCAAACATGAAGAAGTGCTCTCTCTTTCCGTTACAGGGGTCTTCTGTAAAAAGTTGAATCTTTTCTATTAGTTTTTTTCTACTTACACTACTAACAAAATGGTACTCATATAATTAAATCCAATCATTGCACTATTCTCGAAGAAATCCTATTTTCGTTTTAGGTTGTTGAATTTTTCTGTTTTTCTTTCGAAATTGTTCATGAACTGTTTGCAACGCAAATCATCATGTCTGCTTCATGACTAAAAATGAGCGGAACCATGTGTTTCTGGACCTTGCAAATACGTTTCTAGCAGTTCTGATTATGGCCGCGGTGAATCTAATCTGCTTCTAGTCTAAAGAAAACTTTTTCACACTATATTCGTATCGCATCCAAAAAAATTCTTTAGTAGTCTTTTGCTGATTGATATGACTTATATGATAATTCGCTTAAAACCATAGAATATTTAACTATAATTTTCAGTTTCGAATGGGACAACGTTTTTCCCGTAATCCTGATCCTAGCCATGGGACTAAAGTTTGTCTGCACACTTTTACTCGTGATCAATATTGTTCATGATCAGATTTAATCGACTATTTAAGAAAACAAGAAGCTAAATAGAATATATCCAATCATGTACGATCCATCTACTCGAATTTTAATTTCTTGTAGGATCTTAATAAGGAAGTATATAATTTCTTGGCAACAGCAAGTGCAAAATATGGTATCGGTTTTTGGAAGCCAGGTAGTGGTATTATTCATCAAGTATGATTATCGAAAAATAGTTTTGTAAAACAGTAGGATTTTTATTTTTTTTCAAAAGATTATTCTAGAAAACTATGCTTATCCAGGTTTATTACTAATTGGTACTGATAGTCATACACCCAATGGTGGTGGTCTAGGTGGACTTTGTGTTGGTGTTGGTGGTGCTGATGCTGTTGATGTTATGGCTAACATGCCATGGGAAATTAAATGTCCAAAAGTATGATAAAAATAAAGTTTATCAAATTAATCAAAAGAAATATTTTTCTTGCATTATATTCAAGATTATTGGTGTTCGATTAACAGGTCAATTAAATGGATGGACAGCACCAAAAGATGTTATTCTTAAATTAGCTGGTATTTTAACAGTCAAAGGTGGTACTGGTTCAATCATTGAATATTTTGGACCTGGTATTGAATCAATTTCATGTACTGGTAAAAATCTAAATTTTTTATTTTTATTTTTTCAAATAAAAAGAATATATTATTTGTTATATAGGAATGGGTACCATTTGTAATATGGGTGCAGAAATAGGTGCTACAACATCAGTATTTCCTTATAATAAACGTATGGCTGAATATCTTAAAGCAACAAAACGTGAAGGTAGAATATGATTTTTATAATGAAATCTTGATTTATATTTATTTATTCTAATAAAATAGAGATTGCTAATCTTGCTAATCAACATAAAAGTGAACTTTTAACAGCTGATGATGATGCAAAATATGATCGAATTATTGATATTAATTTATCTGAAGTAAAGAAAAAATTTTATGAAAAAAAAACAATATTTTATTTTATTTTTTTGTTATGCCTAATAAATTTCTTTAGCTTGAACCACATGTAAATGGTCCATTTACACCTGATCTTGCACATCCAATACATAAATTAGCTAAAGAAGCAGAAAAAAATCAATGGCCACTTGATATTCGAGTTGGTAAATATCTTTAAGGAACTTATTAATATAATACTCTTTTCATTTTCTTATCGAAAGGTCTTATTGGTAGTTGTACAAATAGTTCATATGAAGATATGACACGAGCAGCTAGTATTGCTCAACAAGCAATTGATAAAGGCATTAAAGCTAAATCAATATTTACAGTTACACCAGGTTCAGAACAAGTACGAGCAACAATTGAACGTGATGGAATTGTAAGAAAGATATTTTAGTTGCGATTAATTATTAATCTAATCTAATTTATTTTGAAGGCTGAAAAACTTCGTCGTATGGGTGGAATAGTTTTAGCAAATGCTTGTGGTCCATGTATTGGCCAATGGGATCGTAAAGATATAAAAAGAGGTGAAAAAAATACTATAATTTCATCTTATAATCGTAATTTTGTTGGACGCAATGATGCTAATCCTGGAACACATGCATTTGTTACATCACCAGATCTTGTTACAGCAATGGTTTTAAGTGGTGATCTTCGTTTTAATCCTTTAACTGATTCTTTAACAGCTGCTGATGGTACTAAATTTAAATTACAACCACCAACTGGTGAGAATTTACCATCAAAAGGTTTTGATCCTGGTGTTGATACTTATCAAGAACCACCAAAAGATGGTAGTTCACTTAAAGTTGATGTTGATCCAAAAAGTAGTCGATTTCAATTACGTGAACCATTTGAACCATGGGATGGAAAAGATTTTATTGATTTACCGATATTAATTAAAATAAAAGGAATATGTACAACAGATCATATTAGTCCTCCTGGACCATGGCTAAAATATCGTGGACATTTGGATAATATTTCAAATATTACGTTTATCCCGTATGTATAATTTCAAAATTTGGAAGATACAACTTAAAACTCAAGATTTTTCTTCGACATAGCCTATGATGCAAAAGTAATGAGACAAATGTCGAATGCTATTTCTTTTCAATAGGAAAGAGCTCAAAGAAAATTTTATTTGCCAAAAGATGAAGGATTTTTTTCTTTTTCGAAAGGTATATAATTTGCTTTTATCACAAGTTAATAAATGAAATGTCGCAACAGGAAAAAGAAGCACCCTNCACCAGATCTTGTTACAGCAATGGTTTTAAGTGGTGATCTTCGTTTTAATCCTTTAACTGATTCTTTAACAGCTGCTGATGGTACTAAATTTAAATTACAACCACCAACTGGTGAGAATTTACCATCAAAAGGTTTTGATCCTGGTGTTGATACTTATCAAGAACCACCAAAAGATGGTGGTTCACTTAAAGTTGATGTTGATCCAAAAAGTGGACGACTTCAATTACTTGAACCATTTGAACCATGGGATGGAAAAGATTTTATTGATTTACTGATATTAATTAAAACAAAAGGAAAATGTACAACAGATCATATTAGTCCTGCTGGACCATGGCTAAAATATCGTGGACATTTGGATAATATTTCAAATAATACGTTTATCCCGTATGTATAATTTCAAAATTTTTGAAGATACAACTTAAAACTCAAGATTTTTCTTCGACATAGCCTATGATGCAAAAATAATGAGACAAATGTCGAATGCTATTTCTTTTCAATAGGAAAGAGCTCAAAGAAACTTTTATTTGCCAAAAGATGAAGGATTTTTTTCTTTTTCGAAAGGTATATAATTTGTTTTTATCACAAGTTAATAAATGAAATGTCGCAACAGGAAAAAGAAGCACCCTCAAAATTCATCCGTACTTGTCATTCAATATAGAATAACGATATGAAATGTCAACCCCTATATCTCTTTACTAGACATGTGTTGGAACAATATTTTCTTTTGTTAGTTGATAGCAAATTTTCTCGTCTTTGCAAGTGTATATTATTTAATTCTGCGATACATTCATAAAGAAAATGATATAGGAAGTAAGAGAAACATTCGCACAAAGAATTTGTAATTTTTTATACTGATTCATCAAATAAATCGTATAAAACGGCCGTCGATTATTTACTAAAACAAGGTGTTTCAAGATCAATGATTTGTAATATATTGAAGAAATATTTGAAATATGAATAAACCAAGATTTTTACCAAGAAATGGTCCTCCAGTAAAACCTTCTGATGAAAAATTAAACCAAGTGATGAAATCTGTTAATAATGATTGTGGTATCAGTTAGAGAAAATTAGTTAAGCTTTTCAACGCTAATCAATCAACAATCAGTCCTCATTTACGAAGTAGAACACAGTTATTATAAGAAAACGTCGAAAGACTTCAAAGATGGACAATAAAGCTTAAGAAAAAAAGAGCTAAAAGAGATTGTGGGAAACTATACAAAGAATTCCTCGTGATTGAAAAGTTATTTTAGATGACGGAAAATATTTCACATTCAATGGAAATAATGTTACGAAGAATCAATGGTATTGCTCTACTGAAACAAATACAGTTCCTGTTGATATTAAATTCAAAATGAAAAAGAATTATGAACTGAAAATCATGGTTTGAATTTCGATGGCCATGTCACCGACAGGAGTTTCGGATACATAAGTACAAAAAAAGCAATCAAGCAGTTCGCCAATATCTATACTTAAATGAATGGATAGTTAAAATATTAATCTGATTTATTAAAAAATGTCATCGAAGTGAAAAATTTGGATTTATTCGTGCACAGCATCAACCAAATGATCAATGGATTTAAAAACAACCACACCCTACAGATTATGATTCAAAATGTTCGGAAAAAAACTTCGCCACGCGTAGCGTCATGAACGATATTTTGTTTGTTGAATAAAAACTTGTTGTTCGTCTCGCTGTTGTCAATAAAAAAACAAAATTTCTACCCTTGTTCATTAATCTGTAGCGGTCTCTAATATATCTCTGCTATGAACCTAACATCATATTTGAGTCGTTGTACACGATTTATTTGAAAACCCGATATAAAAATTACAAATTCTTTGTGTGAGCGTTTTCTTTCTTCTCTCATCGTTTTCTTTATGAGTGTATAACAAAACAAAGTTATATACGATTCGAAATAAGAGAAAATTTTCTATTAGCTGATAAAACAATATGATTGTTCCAACACATATTTACTAAAGAGATATACGAGTTCATATTTTGCATCGTTATTCTACATTAAGTGAAAAGTACAGATCCATTTTGAGCGTACTTCTTTTTCCTGTTGTGACATATCATCCGTGAACTTGTGATACAAATAAGTTATATACAATTCAAAAAAGGAAAATGATCTCTATCTTGTTGTGAATACAAGTTTTCTTTCAGTGCCTTCCTATTGGACAGAGACAGCTCTGACATTTGTTCCATTACTTTTGCATGATATGTTATTTAAGTTAAGAAAAAAACTCAACTATCTGAAGAAGAGACCGATGTGACCATCATAATTTATAGTTTTTATGATCACAATCATGAACCATTATCCTAATTCAAGTTTAATTATGTCTAGTCACAAAGTTCTAGTAACGTCTCAATCTTTCAAATGTAACCATTAATAATTGAAAATATGATGGAATACATGTCAATAGACAGTAGGAGTCCAATATATCTTAAGTTTTTGACTCTCTACAACGTTCCTTATTCATTTTTTTTCTTCATAGCGTCATGAGCTCTGTGTTTTTAACTTAGATGTACTACCTTCATCACACTTGAAATTTATCGAGCAATTCCCCCTTGTAAATTATCAATAAATAAATATTCTCACAAGAGATTGATATCGAGTGTAGTAAAAAAAAATAAATTATGTTGTCAAGTCAAGAATTAAGTCATTGTCAAATATCACTGATATGAGAAGAATTTCAGCTTAAGAATAGCATTTTCACTTGAAAAAATATATGACTTCGTCAATTTAAACTAAAAAGCTCTTGAAGAAAAATGTCGATTAGGGTTTTGAATACATTCTGACATTTTTACAACTTTTTTTGTTTATCATTTTCTTAAGCAAATATTTTACGTAGGTAGTAAAGAACTTTATTCTACGATTGTAGATTTTTCTATTTAATTTACATTAAAAACGAAAAAAGGTATCACTCCTGGCATGAAATTATTACTCATTGTTTATCGAAACGTAATAAAAAGCGAGTAGAGAAGATTATTTGTTAAAAGTTTTACTTTGTATCTTTCTCGTATATGAATAAACAAAAATATCAGTTTTATGACGAAAAACTATTCGTCGCGTCTATTCTTAGTTTGTATACACTTATGTCCAAAAATTGAACTTGATGGACTCTAGATCGTATAAATTTAGATAGTAAGTAGCACAGATTGTGGGGAAAAGTATTTACATTTAGAAATACAAGATTTGAGAAGTTACTGGAAATCTTCTTATTGTCTTAAACTCTCATTAATTTTGCTTCACATATCAAACTAATGCATACTCAGCAAAAGAGTTTGTAAATAGTTCAGAAAATATTCGTCTTCAATAGATAGCGATTCTTGCTAGCTGACTACGTTGTTCGACACATGTTCACAAGGTAATGTGTAGAAATCTCGGTACTCTCAGCTATGAAATGCAGCTGGACAAGTCGTCAAGAGCTTCTTCTCTTGAATCGCTCTTCCAATAGCATGCTGACTACGTTGTGATATACACCTGTCCTTGTGACTAGTATAGGATTAGTTAGTGTGTATAGAGACTGCAAGAACTCTGCGTCAGATCAGCTGTCTATTCCGAGCTACAGCTAGTCATAGTTGTAGAAACCATCAGATTATTGAGTCTGCCAATAGACACCATTCCATACCGGTAGATAGCTGAAAGGTAAGAATATTCTTCCTTCTCTTCTTCCTCCAATACATGAGTTATCTCGAGTTTATAGTACTGTTTCATTTTGTTAGAATGAGTCAAGAGAAAATCTACGATTGCCTTGTTCGCTAACACTTAAGATCAATCTATTTCAATTATAATTTTCGAAAATAAATAAACTGTACTATTTATTTTAAAGGGCTACAAACGAAGAAAACAACGAAGCAAATAATGTTAAAAATCATTTAACAAATGAATGGGGTAAAGTACCAGATACTGCTCGTTATTATAAGGTAAAGATAAATCATTTCACTATTTTTTGGTTTGGTATTGAATATTATTTTGTATTTTAAATAAAGAGTAAAAATATTTCATGGGTTGTTATTGGTGATGAAAATTATGGTGAAGGTAGTAGTCGTGAACATGCTGCACTTCAACCAAGATATCTTGGTGGTCGAGCAATTATTGTTAAAAGTTTTGCTCGTATT
This sequence comes from Rotaria sp. Silwood2, assembly GCA_905329745.1. Taxonomy (NCBI): domain Eukaryota; kingdom Metazoa; phylum Rotifera; class Eurotatoria; order Philodinida; family Philodinidae; genus Rotaria; species Rotaria sp. Silwood2. The sequence continues at coordinate 1,987,420 of CAJNSZ010000001.1, read as the reverse complement.
CATGGTAAATAAATGCGTTTTAAAAAAAAACTTTATAATTGATTTTATATTTTAGAAACGAATTTAAAAAAACAAGGTTTACTTCCTTTAACTTTTGATGATCCAACTGATTATGAAAAAATCAAATCAGATGATAAAATTTCTTTAGTTGGTCTCAATAAATTAGCACCTAATGAAGTATATTTGATTTGGAATTGAATTGAATTGAATTTTTGTTTTTTTTTTCTATTTATAGTCGATTGAATGTCGTATTAAACATTGTAATGGTAAAACTGAAACAATTAAACTTAATCACACATTCAATGAATCACAAATTCAATGGTTTAAAGCTGGTTCAGCACTTAATGCTATACGTATATTTTTGGCTTCAAAACAAGGAAATAAAATGATAGATCAGGCAACAGGTGAATAAATTATTCAACTGATGCTTTATTGTTTGTCTTCCATTGAACGTCTCGCTATATTTTTTACATTTTATTGGAGTTTTTTCATATTGTATCTGACTAATACTTTTTTCTAATTAATCAACGTTCATTATATTTTTTTTACAAAACCTAGATTCGAGTGCATTCATACTCTATATCGTAGTAAGTATACATCTTCGTGATAAAGGAAAGAAAATTTTTCTACACTTGATGTTATTTGCTATATGAAGTTTATAGGAACGATGAAACTAAACCTAAATAAATACTCATGTTATGTAAATATTTGTTAATATAAGTATAAGAAGATATTATTCAAGTTTAACTATGTGTTTATACAGTTACATAAATATTTTTTTGTGTAGTAACTTAAGCTTGCATGATTTTTGCATATACACAGCAGAGAATACTCATAACATGAGGCGTACCTACTATGGACAAGAAAAGTGAGGTCATTTTTCTTAAACATCACAAAAACAGAATTGGATTCAAAGCTCACTTGTGGAAAATTTTTACGATCAAATACGGATTCTGAATATCAAAAAAATGAATTTGTAAAATATATTGTCAATATAAAAGCTGTTCATGAAGATTTATTTTCATATTTTTTTCACTATCATAATCAGTGCAAATAATACAAATAGTAATTCAAGTAGAGAAACTTGTGTCCAAAAAGACTATAAAATAAAAATAAAAATTATTATCAGATTTCTAATCTAATGGAAGGAATGGCAGTAATTGAAAATCCTACTTTTTGTCAAAATCTAGAGAGCATAAATATAGTTTTTTTTAGACTACATAAAACGCTATAATACACAATTCTCTAGAAATTAAACCGTCTCCAAGTTCTCTTCAATGATTTTTCGCTGAGATATAATAGTTTGATTGAAAGTCAAAATAAATGACGGTTCTAAAGGAAATCAGACAAAGTCTTCATTGAGGCTTTCGGTAAGACTGCTGTATTTCAGCGAAAAACCGTCACAGAGAACTCGGATAAATCTCATTTTGTGGGAAATTATTTACTCTATCGTACTATTGAGTCTAAATAAAATTATATTTACGCGTTCTGGATGCTGAAAACAAGTCTTTTCATTTTTTGAAATTTCTATGTTTGAAAAACTATAATAACTCTTTATTTCCTTATATTTGTGTTGGAAACAATTTTCTCTATTCGAACTACTATATGAACTTTTTGTAGCACTTTTGCAATGGAAAAAATTCAACATAAATCTTGTAGAACAATTTTGGTACCCATTTTATATGTTCGAACATGATTATCAGGATATGTTTATTTGATTACAATTGAATGAATTCATCAATCTTGCTTATTGTGTCTAAACTTTTTATATAATACTGAAATAATTGCAAACAATTCTTTAATAAATCTTTCTCAATTGATTAATCTATTATGATTATAATAAAATGTCTAACAGACAATGTTGAAGATAATATTCAATTTAGAATCAATCAATTGTTGTATTTTGAGATAACATTTTTTTTCTAGTATTTCGAAATAAGCATACATTTATGAGATCCGCATAATACATTCAATTACATAACAATATATATGATTATCGTATAATTATATATATTATTAGAATATTATAATGCACATTAGTTAGAATTGATTACATAGAAAATGAAATAAGTAACCCATTTCTTTTCTTCTGTTTATCTTAAACATGTTTTTTTTTCCTTATAAAACTGACGTTATTTTTCAAGTTCTTTAAACGTTGCTATCTGATTCTTATAAGTTTTGACTGTCGTGCCATTTTATTTTTAAGACTTCCACTATATTAATATTTAAAACTCCTTTTTTACAATATTAAATATTAACTTTAAAGTCTCACTTATTTTCCTTTTACATCAACAGAGAGACCAGTCTACTATTATCAAATCTCATAAGTACTGTATCTTTCCAAGTAATTTTAACAAACATAAGGAAATTATTTTAGACATATAATCTATCATGTCAATATTCATTTTTATAACTATCATATTTATGTGCCAGCAACGCCCAAAAGTCATCATATATTTCTTTGTATGTAATCAGGTCATTAACGAGACTTTCTACAGTTTATGATTAATATACATATTTCTTTATATTATGATTAAACATGTTGATTTCAGTGTTGTATATCAGATGGGAAAAGACACTAAAATCTTATTAATTCATAATCTCATAATAATAAATAGAAAAGAGACATATGTACTTTAATAACCCTCTTTACCACCTGGTGATGACATTTTCTTTATTTATCTATCTGTGCACTTGGTATATGAGCAGTGGCAATTTATATAATGACATTGACATTTTATGAAGAAGAATGTCACCAAGTTAATACATATAAGAGAAAAATCTCTTTTCATTTCCAATAATGCGGATAAGAATGAATTAAAGAATCCAGAAAAAATAAATAATATTAAAATTAAAAAATCTAAAGGTATTTTGTCACTTAGGAAAAAAAAATATCATTCATGCATGAATAGAGCATAGCAAACATCATCAATAACCAGTTGATTTACGCTTCAGAAGAGAAAATATAACGTAGAGAAGTGTTTGATTCCTTGAGGCGAATAAATCATACAGAACGAACGAAAAATGACAAGAAAATATTATCTTCAAAAGTAATAAGTCGTAGAAAAGAAAGATAACGTTGCTTTTGAGACATCAGGTGACATATTCTCCTGTAGCTTTGGCGTAAAAGAAATACTTCAGCTGTCACAATAACTTATATAGTTGTAATATTGCCTAAAGAGCTATTTGTTTTTTCTATTTGATATATTATATACAATTGTTATTGTATTTTTCAATGTTTAATCAGGTAATTTATTTATTATTATGTGTGAATGCATTGGTTTGTTGATGTTGGCTATAAAGGGAAAAAAGTAACATTCGAGATGTTTTCGTCGTTCTCCCAATACATTTATCGATCGATTGACCTTGTTGAGTTTGACAAAGGAAAAGAAAAGTGTTCTTAGGATTAATATCAGAATATTTGAAGAAAAAACACCGGAAGTTCGTATTCTTTTTATTAGAAAAAGTTTCACAAACTTTTTCTTCATCATCACTTATTTGTTTTCTGTTTCTCTTTCTTTCAAAATATTAAATATTGTAGATAATAACAAATCTATAGCATTATAATCACTGAGAATATACAAGAATAAAAATACCACATGCTATTAAAGATCAAAAAACAACAATATATCAGTTCTACTGTCTATTTTTTCGTCGATTGATAAAATCAAAGCATATGTGAGCATGTGCAATAGATATCTTCCACTCAGCATGTCTTTTTGTCTCATTTATTAATTGATTATATACGTATGCACGATCTTACATAGAATTTTTTTTTTTATTTTTTGTAATCAATTGGTAGCTTTAGTCTATAGAGATAACAAATAAGCGAAACGGATGTTGTCGTATTTTACCGCTATTCTAATGACGATAGAATGTATCCGCTCTCACAACAGACAAAAAAAAAAGAAATTGACTTAGATAAACTATGATAATCGACTCTTGACTTTGTTCAATAGATGCATGAAAATAATGTTCTATCTCTCTCGTCTTTTCTTGCTGTTTCTATTTTTTCTTCTTCGTTACTCTAACATCAACTTATGTTTTTCCTTTCCTTTCTTCTTCCTCTTCTCTTAACTTAGAGCAAGGAAGAGATGCACAAATGTCTGTTACTATGTTTTTCCAGTATCACCATCGGCACATTCTCGAGACGATAATTACATATACATCGAGGGCTAGACGATAGAACGCATCTCAAGCTAGTCTTAGCTGAAGATAGATGATATACATTGTTGTTTCTTTCGATAAACGTGAGAACACTAGCCATGTATCATTCTTGTTTCTTCTATATTTTGTTTAGAACGTCGTAAGTTTTTTCCTTCTTTTTCTTCTTCTTTTTCTTCTTCTTATGGTGCAATAAAAAAAAAAAGCACTAAATACTAGTAGTCAACATTACCATTATAATAATAAAAAAAGGAAGAAAACATAACTGTTATACACGTTTTCTTTTTCTCTTAAGAAGAATATATTATGCATAGACCTATCAACCACTTTGCGTATGTGATGAGGGTTAATCGAGAGCATATTACCAATTCATTTTTGTTCCATGTGGTAAGAGTTGTAGGAAATCTGAAGGTTTATTCTCATTGCCATAATTATTCTTGATATTATATATTGTAGATAAAGTGATGAAAACACGAGGACAACCGTTAGAGAATTGGAAAGCTTTCTCTTTTTTTGACAATATGAATTTATTACTAATTCATAATAGAACAAGTACTCAGTGGAAAATGTCTCAATTAGAATTGGATAATTGTGTAGCAAAATTAAAATTATGATTCGATTTAGAAGATTTTTTTTAGCAACATTTAATGTTGAAAATCTTCTAAATCGGTTATAATTAAGTTTTTTTTTTTGGTACAATAATCCGATTATAATGCAAATATTTTTCATCAGAACATATTTATAAATATAGACATTTATTTTTTTTGGTCTCTATCAATAGTCATGCGACGAGAACAAACGAATACCTTGTGCTCTATCAATCTCTTATCAATCATCGAGAAGAAGAAAGAACGAGGAGGAGAAGAGAAGGAAAAAACGGCAAAGAGAAAAAAAGGAATAAGATCGATTCTTTCTTTTTTTCCTTTTGTTCTATTATAATTGTTACATGCACACAACATACTCGTTATTCATCAGGGTCTATCATCTATTAAGAGAAAAAAAATCATTCGTATTTTTTTTTCTTTTTATGTTATTTATGTATTGTAGGTAAGCAACTAGACGTCAATCGAGGTACAATGGAGTCAAATCTGACGTCAAGTTTCCTTAAAATTGGTGATACAGTAGCTTTATATGCCGAAGGAACTGTTTGTGGATTTATTAGTACTCTCGGGTATGATAGATTGTTGTTTTATTGTTTCATTTGAATATGTTTATATGAAATTGATAGTCTTGTTGATGATCGATGTGTTGTACAACCTGATTCCGGTGATTTACAGAAACCACCAAAAAAATTTCGAGGTAAACAAAAATTTCAAGGTCTTCTTTTGCTCTATCTTTCTTATAGATTGTCTATTTCGTATTTGTCCAAGTCATCGATATAGTGCTCAAACTCAATATTGGAATGCATTAAAAAGTTCAAGTAATGCTAGAGATTTAAAAAAATTACAACTTGCTGCCGATACAGAAAAACGTCAAAATGAAGAAGAAAGTCGAAAACAAACTGGCACTATTATAAAATATGGCGATACTGTTGCACAGTTATTACATATAAAAAGCAATAAATATTTAACTGTGAATAAACGTTTACCAGCATTTTTGGAAAAAAATGCTATGCGTGTTTCCCTCGATAATAGTGGTACTGAAGGTTCATGGTTTCAAATTGAACCTTATTATAAATTACGAGCAAAAGGCGAACGTGTACGTTTATTTATTTTTTTATATGATTAATATTTCTTGTCAAAAACACAAATATGATTTATAGGTTGTAGTAGGTGATAAAGTTGTACTTATGCCATATAGTGGTGGACAACCATTACATGTTAGTGAATTGGAACTACCAGATCATCCTGGCTCCAAAGAAGTATGTACATATACAAAAGAAAATTTGTTTTCAATTCTCATATTAAGCATGAAATAATGTTGTTTATTATAAAATTTCAAAACTAGAGAGATGATTAAAATGACAAAAAAAAAGTAAAAATTGTTCTTTTCTAGTGTTGCAGTGTTATTAATCTCCACACGGTATTGAGAAAAGAAAGGGAGAAAAAGATGATTTATTTAGTTTGAAGTGCAGTGAAATTCTTATTTTTCATTTTTGCATGTGTTATGTGATTGTTTTTTTCTCTATTATTTAGGTCAATTGTCATGCGTATACTTCCGTATGTTTGATGTGTATTTGTAGACACATATCATGTTGACTAGAGAAAAAGATGTTTTTTTTATCTTTTTATTTTGCCTATTTATTAATACAATGTTGCTTCTTTGTTTATAATAATCTTTCATTAGAAGTAGATCTTCGTATGAATTTCTTTGTGATGAAAATTTTCGAAATGAGTTTCTTTAAAATCATTCAAAAAATGAAGCATTTATAGGTTTGTTTTTGTTAAAGAAATGTAAAATTAAACATGAATTGATTATAACGACAAGAACTAGTACATTTAACTTATATGAAACGTTTTGTTTCGGTTATATGAGTATGAAGAATAAGAGTGCATTCAATTATCATGTGGACATGAAAATAAGTTAGAACTTCACATAACCATTTGTCTGAGAATCTTGCCGCCGTGTAAGCAGGAATAGAAAACTCATATGTGCTATGAAATTTTTTTTTTTAAATTCGATATTGACTCGATAATGGAATAGACCATACGAGTAGACTTGAATGATGTTGTTTTATTCAATTATTTCAGTATAGTTTTAATTAAGTAATTATCTAGGAAAGAAAAATAAATATTTAAACTCTTTTGATATTAATTACTGGACATCGATTGAAATCAGACAGTGTTCCATGAAAAGAACTACTCAACGAGTTCTTTTTTACAGGAATTAAATATAATGCTCAGCAGTCTAAACTGAACTACTCCGATTTTTTTATATAAAGTTTTCAACAAATAAATAATGAATTAGATCAATCTAATCACCATCATTTTCTTTTTATTTCTATTTCAAACAGCATATTTTATAGTAGTTCTGTTCAATAGGCCTATAGCTAGTACTGACATTGACCATTGTACGCACTTAAACTATGACCTTGCAGATACGATCGTGTCGATTATTCTCTAAATGTATAAATCATCGCGATGCTCGTTGAATTATTATTCTGATTTATGTGATCTAAAATCAACTAATTTATAAAAGTGAGATAAATTTTAACCTTAAATCCATTCTCTTTCAATGTAAAATGTAATGAAATTCATTTGAAACTGTAATGAACGTGATCATAAGAGGTGATATATATATACGCTAAGAGTTTTTCGAAGCAGATATTTGCATTACAAAAAAGAGAAAAATAATGTTGATTGAGGATTATGTGTCATGAAACTTGACATTTAATAGATAATCATCAGTGTTCTATCCGAATTTTCTCTTTTGCAGGGGCAATTTAAAACTCCAGGAAGGCTTACTCAATGTTTAGAGGGCGTCTTTCCTTCGAAAATTCATACTGGATAAACACTGACGATCATATAAATTATTATTCAATTTATTGTTTGATACAATTCAAGATGTAGAACTTGTTAAAAGTAGAAAGAGTAGTCTATGTTTATACAATTTTGTAGCATAAACTATTCATCAAAATTTGTCCTTCAAATTCATCTGAAATACTTGAACATTTACTACAAAGAATTCTATGTTTTCATTATTAGCAAAATACATCTATAGAAACAAGTATTTTCTAAATGATGATATGTTTTTTGAATAATTTCAATTTATTTTTATTTCTATATTTTCATGAAGATCTACTTTTAAAGCAGAATAATAAGTTTTTAAAACTAAAATGACCAATATATACAATTTTAATTCATATTCTAATGATTTCGCATGCACCACAATATCCCGCCGCTTTTGTATGAATGTTTGTTTGAGTTGAATCACTTTTCATACGAATATAATAGATCAATATTCATTAGAATTTATTTTACAATAGGTTAATTCTCATCTTCAAACAAGTTGGAAAATTGTTTTATTTATGTCATGTCGTGAGGCAACAAACGAAGTACTTAAAAGTGTAAGATATAGATCTAATTTTATAAATTATATAGATGACATATATATATATTGTTGTTTTTTGCTTATTAAGGGTGATATTGTTCGTTTATTTCATGCTGAACAAGAAAAATTTTTAACATGTGATAATTATCGAAAAAAAAGTGTTGTCTTTCTACGTGCTACTGGTCGTGTATCAGCAACAGCAGCAACATCATCAAATGCATTATGGGAAATAGAAGTTGTACAACAAGATCCATGTCGTGGTGGTATTGGACAATGGAGTTCATTATTTCGTTTTAAACATTTAGCTACAGGACAATATCTTGCAGCTGAAGTTGATAATGATCAAACATTTGATGCAACGCGACAAAAGCTACGTGGTCCACCAGGTACACCTGTTTTTGCTCTTGTGCCTATTCCACATGGTTATGATATATCATCGATATTTGAACTTGATCCAACAACAATAACACGTAATGAAGAAGCTGTACCATGGGGTTCATATGTACGTTTACAACACATATGTACAAGCACATGGGTACATTCAACAAATATTAAATTAGATCCTGATGATGATAATGTACGTTTTAAAATTGGTTGTGCATTAACAAAAGAAGATCGTGAAGCATTTCAAATAGTACACGTTTCACCAGATGAAGTACGAGATTTAGATTTTGCTAATGATGCGGCACAACATTTTGATATGACAGTGTCAAAATGGGAAAAAGTTGGAGCTATGAATGTACATGCTAATGATAGAAAGTAAGTAAAAAATATTAAATATTCTAGTAGTTTTTAAGGAAACGTCATGAATCATTACTATGATGCGAAGAAATTAATGAATCATTTTTTTTTTGATAAACAGAAACAAGATCATAGGATGTAAATTGATACATTGGAGAGTAAGTTAAAGAAAATTAATTGTTGTTTTTGTTTTTCATTGCAATCATATTTCGATAAAGAAAAACATTTTTTTGAAGGACTAAGAAATTGTTCAAATACTATCAAAAATTGAATAATAAATTATGCATAAAAAGAGAAAGATTAGCGTAACTGATAATTTGATCTCGCGGTCCGATATGAATATATGTTACAACTACGTAGTTGGATAAACAACGTACTTTTTATTTTACTTCAATATGCTTTTCGCGTTAAAATACTTTGCAATGCAGTGTAGATATTAGTAAAAGAGATTTATAATGTAATCTATGGAAATACAGATGTAAGAAATATAAGCTGTTTATTTTTCCGAATAAGTGATAATCGTTTTACAAATAGAAAAAAAAGTATAACTGAAATAAAATGCTTGTATTTATTATAGAAAATCAGTATTAAGTACTAATTTCAGATTGAAAATTTTTTGTATCAAATTATTTTATTTAAATGACCATATTGACTGTGAAAACAATTCTAAATATTGAATAGTATAATTAGCACCCTTATAGGTCTCGGGTAAATATATAATTCATTGTAGTTTATATAATAGATATAGGTCAGATGATAAAAACAAACAAACAAACTAAATGTCAATAAGACAAAATGATACCAGTTTGTTTTTTTACTGACATTCTTATTTGAAATTGATTGTTTTAGGCAAGTAATAATGCTCTTAACAGATATTGTATACTTTCTTGCTTGTCAAGAAAATAATGGTACTGATCCATTTGAAATACAAATTTTAAAACCAAATCGTGAAAGACAAAAATTAATACGTGAACAGAATATACTAAAACAAGTAATAATTAAAATAAAAACAAGAAAAAAAAAATAATAATAAATCTATTTTTATAATAGTTATTTCGTATTCTTCGAGTATTAAAACCACGTTTAGAGCAAGAACGTTCAAATGTAAGTTCAACAAATACTTCAGCAACACGTTCAGATTATCATTATCATCAATATCAAAGTTCAGCAATAGTAAATAGTGATTCACCTATGTCATCACAACAACAAGATGCTGATGTACGTTATTCAACAGCATTTTATCAAATAAAAACAATATGTCGTCTTTGTTATCGTACACTTAAACATTGTCAACAAGAATATAGAAAAAATCAAGTAAAATTAAAATAATTTTCTTGTTTGATTTTATTTGTTTAATTATTTTCAATCAAATTTTTATTTAGGAAACAATTGCAAAAGAATTTTCTTTCATGCAATCTCAAATTGGTTATGATATTCTAGCTGAAGATACAATAACAGCTTTATTACATAACAACAAAAAATTATTAGAAAAACATATTACTGAAAAAGAAATCGATACATTTGTTAAATTATTAAGAGAAAAACGAGATTGCAAGTAATGTCATTTTTTAAAATTTTTTTTTGTTTAATAATAAATTATAATCATTTTTTTTTTTTTTAATTTTAAGATTTCTTGAATATTTATCAGATTTATGTGTTTCAAGTAATCAAGCTATAGCAAGAACACAAGAAATGATATGTAAATCTGTATTAGAAAAAAATTCTGATATTTTAATACGAACAAAGTTTGTTCTTTTAGTTTTGTTTCATGTTGAAAATAATTTTCTTTTGTATTAATTAGACTTGAAACAAAAGGATGTGTTGAAGATATGATATTAGATGATAGTATGAGTCCCCCAATGGGTTTTTCAAATCAAAATATTTTACGTGAAGTTATATTAACATGGGATGGAAAATCTGAATCAATTGAATTTATGGCCGGTGTTGTACGAGATCAACCAGCACATCTACGACGAGAAGAATTTCGAACTATTTTAGAATATTATAGGTAATTATATCAAGGGGCTTTAAAAAAATGATTCTCATAAGTCTCATATAAGAACTGATAACAACATTTTCATCCAATAGTTAATCAAATTGAGTTAAGTTTAGACATAAGTAGAATCAGTCTCTATTGGTTTCTGATAAAAACAAAACAGTCAGTTCTGATATCTAATTTAGCAGAAATTTGGTTAGTTTAGAGCTTGAAACTATTTTTTATCATCATCTATAAATATCCAACTTCGTGCTACTATACAGCGACTCATTAAGTCGTTCATGTTTTTCTTGTCAAACGCTCAATTAGATATGAATACGATCAATTATCGTAGTTTCGGCCTTAATTTTTTCGGAAACAAATTTATCTATGTTGAATTAACTCATTGTCTACTGCTAAGCTATAATCGAACAGTAAATTCAAGTAAAAGAAGCGCATAAATTGTTTAATTATTACAATCTAGGTTTTTCTCACTAAACAAACAGTAAAATACTGACAGTGATGTTGCTAAAACTGATTCTGCTGGAATATTGATTACACTAACATAGGTATTCACTGAAGTACTGACATTCGTATTTTCTGTAACATTATGACAACAGCTCTACAAAAATATGACCTTTTTGTAGCGGTGTGTTTCAGTGAGCAAAGGCGCACGCATGTCAGTGTGTAACAACTATACTGAGTCTATGATGTTGATCATCAGTGAACTGAAACTGTACTGCTCTAATTAACGAATAATTTTTGATAGATTCTTTTAAAATATCGAATTAAAAAGATTTTGAAGATCATCTTTCTTATGGATTTCCTTTTTATATCAAGAAAAGGCACTTGATTTATTAGGAAAATCAAATAGCGTGACGGCTTATAAATATTCGAAACAAATATTTCGAAAAAAAACATTTTAATCAAAACAAAAGTATTAATAAACAGTATCCATTGATTTAAGAATTAATTAATTAATTTTCATCTAAATATAAATAGTTCAAAATTCTTTTTTTTTTCCTAGATATCAACTCAATTTATTTTCTCATATGTGTTTTGATCGACAATATTTAGCTATTGATAATTTATCATTAGAATTATCAATTGAACTTATATTAGCGTAAGTAGATTAAAAATGATATTTTATTTTAATTCAAGATTATATTTTACTTCAGATGTACAAAAAGTGAAAATCTTCCAGCTGATTTACGTGCAGCATTTTGTCGTTTAATGATTCATATGCATGTTAATCGTGATCCACAAGAAGAAGTAACACGTATTAAATATGCACGATTATGGAATCAAGTTAAATCAGCTATTTCATTAAATGAGTAAATTATTGACTAACAAGAATCATAAATTTTCTGTTTGATTTAAAAATTCTTATTTAGTTATGATCAAACAATAAGCGGTTCACTTGAACTAACAGAAAAAAATGAAAGTCAGCCCAAATTTGAAGCAACTATGAAATTTGTTGAAGATTATCTTAAAACTGTTGTTGAACAACCAAATTCATTTTCTGATAGAGAACAAAATAAATTAACACATGAAGTAAAATAAAGAAATTTTTTTCTTAAAAAAATGATTTTCTTTTTGTTTTCTGTCTTAAGGTTGTAAATTTAGCTCGTCGTTTAATATTTTTTGGTTTTTATAGTTTCGAAGATTTACTTAAATTAACTCAAACATTACTTGGAATTCTTGATACAAGTAAAGTTGTATCATCACATATTCGTCTTACAAATCCTGAACAAGGTTAAATTATAAAAAAAAAAAAAGAAATTTAATTATTGAAATTTCCTTTTCTGTTTCGAATTTTATTTTTAGTTACAACAATCGTAGCGAATTCGAAAACATCAAAATATGATCATATGCTTTCGACAACTAATGCATATAATGTTAATGATGTTGTAACTGAACAACAAACAGATATACTTGATAATTTAGCTTATGAAACTAAAATGAATGTTATTGCTATTCTTGAATTTATTCTTGATATTCGTCTTGATTTTCGTATTTCACGTCTTATATCAATATTTAAACAAAAATATAATCGTCTTGGTATGTTAATTATTTTTTTCTGAAACGCGATCTAAAACAAGTGTTGAAGTATATAGAATTGACACTTGTATCCATCGTTTCTCACAGACCATTGAAGACATTACCATGGAAATGTCACAAACCATGATAGATGCTCGTAGACCATGATAGACATGTTATAAACAGATTTCAGCAACTATATAGCACAGATCTGACAGTAAAGGTCCTTTCCCCTTCGCCTGCATCACTTACTTTGACAAACTTTGTTAATGCACGATCAAAGATCAAGAATTAATAACATTTTGTTATCCTATATGAACTACTTCATTATTGCTTTTCTGAAAGATTAAGAAAACGAATGATGAAGAAATATGTCCCAAAATAGATAGAATAAAACAATCTCGCTATGATTAGCAATAGCAATTATATAGCATTTCACATGTTAATCTTGCTGTGATTACACTAACAGCTTCTCAAATTCGATTTACTAATTTCATTTTTTTTTAAATCTTTAGAACCATCAGTTAATTCAATTGGTACAGATTTGCAAGCTTCGGATATTGAATGTATATTTGATTCTAATTTAACACCAATAAATGAACCAAATCTTGATTTGGATGATACAAAAGGAAAAACATTTCTTAAAGTTTTAATTAATTTAATCATGCATGATTATCAACCATTAGTATCACGTGCATTATCATTATTATTTCGTCATTTTAATCAACGTAAAGAAACATTACAACATTTAAATCAAGTACAATTACTTGTTAGTGAAACCGATATTAAAAATTATAAACAAATTAAATTAGATCTTGATCAATTAAGATTATTTGTTGAAAAATCTGAATTATGGGTTTATAAAAAAGGAAAAGATGGAATATTAACGTCATCTATTGGAAATGAAATGAATATTGATCATGATGATAGAAAAGATGATGAATTTGAAATTAAGGTATCATTAAATTTATAGTATCTTTCAGAGTTTGAAGATGAATTTTACAATAGTTTTTGAAATTGATTGAATTAAAATAAAAATATAATGCTTAAAGTTTTCAATCCAGAACTAAGATAGACACATATGCAATAAATCATTTATTAGAATGGATCACAATCTATTAAGTTTATTTACAACTACAGTCCGTCGAATTGGCCTTAAATACTGATTCTGTCGAATTCAAGGTCGAAAATGTTGAACTCATCGGGCTCTAGTCGTCTGCTAAATATATAGGACGCGCTAATAGCTGAATACAAAATAAAACGGAAAAAATATCTCATATCTTCGGGGCAACCATTCAAGTCTGATTAGAAAATATCATTGAGATTACCAAAGTAGGATTCGACCGGATCTGAATCTGAACATTTTGAACCCAGCGCGCTCTACTAACGATTGATGCATTCTAATTAAATTTTCCATAGGAATTTCAGTATATGCAATTAGTCCAGATATTAATGATGTTCCACAAAATTGAGTTGATATTTTACACATCATATAACCATTGATGAATATTTTTATTAATAAACAAATTTTTGAATGATTATTTTTCTTAAAGAAATTAGCTACATCATCCGGTTTCAACGATACCGAATTCGATATAACTGGTCCAAATATCAGTGAAGAATCTGCATATCGATATACATCAATATTTCAGGTTGGTACATCATCATCATCACAAAAATTTTTTTTTTGTCTTCAGCTTTTAATATTACAAAATACGGAACAAGTTACATTTGCTTATTTATTAATCTATTTCTTTTCGTTATCTGGGTCTTAATCACACCCGATAAATATCTTTTAGCCCATATCTTTCTGTGTATCTATCTGTTTTCCTAGGGTATACATAAATTCATTGATACGGTAATGGAAGAGTACTTATTTATATATATATACACATATTAATATCATTTTATTATTCGATTACTTTGCACACTCATTCTTCTTCTTTGACTGTCACTGTTTTGTCATTTTGGGCCTGAATATGCTTTCTTATCATTTAAAAAAAACACGAAAATATGATTTAGTGCATGATTAAGAAGAATAAAAATAAATCAAAATTAGATCTGTTTTTTTCTTGGCCTCTGCATGTTTCACTCTATTGAAAAAGTAAGATATGCCCATTCTTTCTTTTACATTGCAATAAGCATGTTTTTTTTTTAATTAATTGCCTTGCAAACTAATGAAATTTTTTTGCATATAGAGAAACAAGCATCCATTTATGATTTCAATATATATATATATTGAGATATATTATCTATTGAATATTTAGATTCTTCGTCGAATGATGAAATTATGTGTTGTTGAGGGTGTTGATGGAAATTTATATGCTCGAGAAAATGAACAACGTTTATTAAGAAATATGGATGTGCATGTTGTTGTACTTGATTTATTAAGAATTCCATATGATAAAGTAAAAAAAAAAAAAAGATAAAATTATGATTTAGTTATTTTTCTTTTCATTGGGGATAATTTCCTAGGCTGAAGATACTCGAATGAATCATATTATGAAATTAGCACATAATCTTTTACAATATTTTTGTTATAATAATCCAACAAATCAAGCAAAATTATATGAATTATATTTTAATGATTATCAACAAATATCTGAAGTATAATTAAAGAAAAGAAAACAAAAATTTTTATAATTTAATTTTTTTTGTTTAGGAACAAGAAGTTGAAACATGTTGTTATATATTTATGAATAATGTTCAAATGTGTAAAACAATAACTGAAAAACATGTCCAACATTTTGTTCATTTAATTGAATTACATGGTAGAAAAGTATTATACATCAAATTTTTACAAACAATTGTTAAAGCTGAAAATCAATATATTAAAAATTGTCAGGATATTGTTATGTCAGAAGTATGAATCAGTCAAAAAGAATAAAAGAAACTTCGAAAATTTCAATATGAATATTTATTTGATATGTTTGTTTTAGTTGGTTAGTTCCGATGAAGTATTAATGTTTTATGAAAAAGGAAATTTATCAGATCTTGTTGAACGTATGCAATCCGAAAATGAACGTTCAGATCCAAATTCATTATTAAATTATCACATACAACTTGTTCATTTATTAGCAATGTGTACTGAAGGAAAAAATGCATCAACAGAAATAAAATGTCATTCATTAATTGGTTTAGATGATATTGTTTTAATTGTTACACATCCAGATTGTACACCTGAAGTTTGTATTCAATAGAATAATATTTTAGTTTTATATTGCAATGAGTTTTTATTCTTAGGTTAAAACTGCATATATTACATTTTTAACTCATTGTTATATTGATACAGAAGTTGAAATGAAGGAAATTTATAATAGTCAACATATTTATACTTTAATTGAAAATTCATTTTGTATAGATATTGAAAAAGTAAGTCGAATTTTTAGTAGACAGATATGCAAGTATTTTGTGTTTTCATAATTGATGTCCTCGGATAATAATTATTGAGATCAAAGTATACACAGGATAGATTGAGTAGTATATAACAGTTGTGCGAGATATAGTAGTGACAGAAACAGATGTATATGATAAAAAATGTATTAGATGGAATTTATTGATTGACGTTAATCAATCAATGACTATGCAACAAACTGAAGTAGAATAATTTTGACTTCACTCTACATCCTATTTTAAAATAGAATTATGTCGTTGAAATAGTTTTCAATGTAAATCTTCAGTAAAATAACACACGGTGTAGCATAAATTCTTATCTGTAGATGAAGACTAAAGAGTTTACACACGATTTCTAAGTCTCAGAGCTGAGCAGGTATGAGTATGGGTACGTACTCGTACTTGTACTCGAAGGATTCGTACTCATATTCTTACTCGAGAAAATTCGCACTTGCTCCGTTCTGCTAAGTTTCACAAATGTTGTTTCAGTTATGTTCATTGAAGTCTCCTTTCGTCAACAACGAAAAATTAATGCCATACACTCGACTCGTCGAAGGTTGTATCTGTATTAGTATTAATTTATTTTATTTAAACACGTTTATGTACAATTAAATGAAAATAATCTGATCTTTTTTCTTAAAATATTTAACATCTAATGATAATGCACATGATACATGCTATAGGAAGCGATAAATTTTATTTTATTCTTTGTTTCGTCAGTTCAACTACTATGTTAACCTGCTATATATATTGATTTAATCGTTCAGTAAGCTTCCTAGTACACCATTCTTAATCTCGACAAACCTTAGCATAGACTGTTTTGTTTTGTCTAAACTTAAAATTTCATTAATTCATTCTTTTCTATGTGCATCCTATTCTAATTCCGCTAGATCAATAATACTACCGTCCTACTGATTGATCCCTACCATATGACTTTTTCGCTGCATTGAATATTAACACCTGCAATATTTAGACAAACTAGAATCTAGAGTAGAAATCTTAGATTCATAGAATATTTTGGAAGATTCTAAAAAGCTCCAAAATGACCTAAGCACTATTATTGCTTACGCGCCTTTTTTTATTGCTAGAAAAACATACCTTATGATCATTAGCTTTTTCTATACTCACTATTTTCTTCGAAAATATATGTGAGTTTCACAAAATGAAAATTTGTCATTTTTTTTCCTTTTGTTTTAGCTCATAACCAAAACATCTGAACGTCGTAATTTAGAAAAATATATATTAGATACTGTAACTGATTTAATTAATCAATTTTTCAATTCACCATTTTTTGAACAATCATCAGCACCACAGGTAAAGAAAACTGACTAAAATTCTAAATTATTCAATAAATCTTTTTTCGAATAATTCATTTCTTACAAAAAAATTCTTAAATATTTTTATCATGTCAAGAGTGATGGAAAGGTGAGATTTGCTCTTAGGATCAGTATATGCTAGATGATGGTCGATCACCAGAGATCGCACCATCTATAATCATTGCTACGTGGGAGGTATTTGGTTTATATGAGAAAAAAACTAACACTTTGTAAAATAAAATATAACTATGCATGTTTATTTCTCATTGCATGTTTTCTTTTTCTCATATTTTGCTCTCTTCTTGTAGCTTATAGATAAAGATGAAACAAAGGTAAGAATATCGGGATGATTCTTTCATAGCAATCTGTATGACATATTGACCCAAGAGCTTAAATCCTATAATTTGTTTCGGCAATAGTTTAAAACTTTCGCATCCTCTATCGCTGCACGTATGGATTGTACACCTTCTTCTTCTCTTTCCAATGATTCAAGTTTTTATATATGCATTACTTTCTTGTTTTTTAAATTAAATTTTTCAAAATTTTAGCATCGCAATACAACACTTATATCATTATATAGTCATCTAGCTCGATTAATAAGTGTACCATGGTTAACAACATCTGAACGTGAACGTGTAGATAGATGTATTCATATTTTATCATTAATTGGTAATAGACAAAACAAAACATAGTTCATGAAATTTAAGTTTTTATCTTATTGTTGAAATTTTAGCTGATCGTCGTGGTCTTAGTCATTTTTTACGTTCAAATAGTACATCAAGTGAAATGTCAACTCGTTCACGACGTACAAGTCGTAGTGCAACATCTGAACGAGTACATAGTGTCGATGCGGCATATAGTGCAGCACAAAGACATGATCATTTAGAAGATGTAGAACATAAACGTGTTATTGATAATTTTGTGGTAATTAAAAAGAATTTCAAAATTTAGAAAAAAAGTCAAAGAAATTTATTTATTTTTATAGGATTTTCTTTCTCAAGTTAGTGTTAGACTTAATCCACTTATTCAAGCTGAAGTTAGCGTACTGGTAGATGTTATTCGAGCACCACATGCACTCTTTTCTGAAACACATGAATCTCGTTTGAAATTTCTCGGTGGAACATTTGTACACAAGTATGTAGTATTATCCTCTGATAAACAACTATTTTGATTTAAAAATGTCAAATACAATCATTCATAAGAATATCTTAAATCGCACTAAATCCTTCTAACACATTCTTTAGACTAATAAATCATACAACAATGATGTTAATAAAATATCATGAAAAACAATTGAGTTTTCATGTACTCAATCTCTTAACCGATTATGCTCGTACAATGCAGCATAAACAGATTCTTCATTGGGAATCTAATCATGAGGTAGAACAAGATAATGTTTTAATTTGATTTCAATATGATAAAAAAAAACCCAATGATCTTTTGTCGAATAAAATTGTAGTTTGATTGAT
Source organism: Rotaria sp. Silwood2 (assembly GCA_905329745.1). Taxonomy (NCBI): domain Eukaryota; kingdom Metazoa; phylum Rotifera; class Eurotatoria; order Philodinida; family Philodinidae; genus Rotaria; species Rotaria sp. Silwood2. The sequence continues at coordinate 1,968,332 of CAJNSZ010000001.1, read as the reverse complement.
CAAACTTTTTTGCTATTGCTATATTTTCCCAGATGCAAAGCTATATTTCATTTGTTTCACTGTTGTTTTGCTCATGCTTCTTTTCTGCGGTTCTGTGTCATTTAGATTGATACAGCATGCCAAATATCTGCTTACACAAGCCGAGGAAAGCCTATGTTTGCGCATAATGCATGCACTCAAATCAATGGTCAAAAGCAATTATGAACATGATTCAAGGGTATCAAGGCTTAGCTTATAGCTTTGTTTAATTATTCAATATGAATATATATTTTTTACTATGAAATATGGTTTTCTTTAGGGACAAAATTTAAGATTAAAATTACTTCGAAGATATTTTTCTGATGATAAACAATATTTAAAATCACTTCATCAACCATTAAAAGGTTTCTTTAAAAAAAAACAATTGAATAAAAATCATCGGCTTTTTTTTCAAATTCAATTATTTTAGAAGAAGATGCTATTGAAAGATTAAGAATAACACAAAATGAATTAAATACCCAAGGAGCCAGTGATCTTGTTGTAGAATTATTTATGAGTGAATCACCAATAAATATACTTGAAGAAAGTGTTAATTTAGCTATAGCATTATTAGAAGGTGGAAATACAGAAGTTCAGGTTAGACTTGTTGTAGTTGTTTATATATTTAATGGGATGACAAAAGAAATAAATATTTATAGACAAGTATTTGTCGTCATTTACATGGATGTGAGACAGCATCGGAAAAATTTTTTCAAGTTTTTTACGATAAAATGTGTATTGCTCAAAAAACATTAAAAAGCATGCCATCAACAACACCTGATTTAGAACAACGAAATGATGAGTTTGATGATGTAGTATTTACACCAAGATCTGGTTTAATATCACCTATATTCAGTCCATCAGTTATTGATCGACAAACATCCGTTGCTGTTGATCAACAATCATCAATGATTCCAATAACAGATAATGATTTTAATTTTGACCAACAGTCAACTATTATTTCAACTGTTAATTCATCAGAAGAAGGTCAGCGGAATTTTTTTAATTTATATATTATGAAATCAATTGAAATTTTCATTGGTTTAGATATTGTTTCAATTCCTCAATCACAAGAACAACCACAAGCATTAGTTGTAATATCAACTACTTATCAAGAGCCAGCTGCATTAGAAAATACAAAAAATTCACCAACATCATCATTTGATAGTTTTGATTATCCGTAAGAATTTCTTATGAGAGAGATACTATAGAATAAAAAGAAAATTCTTCATAAAATGTTCACACATAGAAAATTGACATAAATCAATGATGTCAAAATTTAACAACAGAAAAACTACTTCGGTTTTGTTTATAGAACATATAATGCAAATTAAAAGTTTTCGTTTATACTCTCTGTAAGATCAATATATATATGATAAGTCATAAAGTCATTTATATTGTAAATGAGGAAATTTTTACATCTTCTGCTTTATAGATTATGAGAGAAATCTGAAGCATGAAAGAGAAATTGAAAAAGACAATATCTTAGTTGAAGAAGTCAACCATGTTTCATTATAATCGCACAGTAGACTTTGATTACTATCAAAATCTGTAACAGAAGTTCAAATGTCTCGACTTATGTTTCACATTCATGTTAGATTATATTGTATAATAAATATTCACTAAATCTTCTACTTGCAGAACTTGAGAAAAATATTCAATTATGCCAATTTCGTCTATTTAAGTTATGAATTAAACAAGAGTTGTATATTTCAAAAAGATCTAATATGAGCACTGATTACCAGACATGGAACCGATCTGACTAGGCAGAGCAAGTCGGACCGACCGAGTTAACTGTCGGTCTGAAATTTATATCGATACTAGACCAACAAGTTGTTGTACTATTCCATCTGCGGATAGTGATACTTGACATAGTCAACCTTCAACAAAGTTTCATTCCACATCCGGTATGAGATATCAAGAGCGACAAAAACTAATAAGCCACACCGGTGCGGGTTTCATCTCTGCTTATAATATAACTTTGAAATTAAGTTAAACTAAAGCAAATTGATTAAAATTCATTGTGATAATCTATAATTTATAATGAAATATATTGAAATGGTTTATTTATTTAGCTCTCAAGGTCGTCGTTATAAACTTCCATTTGAAATTCGTATAATGCAACCAATATTACGTTTTCTACAGTTACTCTGTGAAAATCATAATCCTGAATTTCAGGTTTCTATTTTTCTTTTTCTTTTTTGTTACTTCTCATTTGTTTTTCTTTTTGTTTTTGTCTTTATTTAACAGAATTATCTTCGATTACAAGATCATAATAAAACAAATTATAATCTTGTTTGTGAAACGTTAAAATTTCTTGATGCTATTTGTGGTTCACAAACTGGTTTACTTGGTTTATTAGGAAATTATATCAATGAAGATAATGTTGAATTAATCAATCAAGCATTAAATACATTGACTGAATATTGTCAAGGACCATGTCGAGATAATCAAGATGCTATTGTTAATCATGAATCCAATGGTATTGATATAATCATTGCTATTGTTTTAAATGATATAACACCTTTAAATCAAAAAAATTATGATCTTGTACTTGAATTAAAAGTAAATTCGATCTTTGGATTTATTTTTTTTTATTTCGTTATGCATAAATAAATATTGATTTTTATTCTTTTAGGATAATGCATCAAAATTACTTTTAGCTGTGATGGAAAGTCGAGATGATAGTACAAATGCAGAACGTATTCTTCGAAATATTGTACCTATTTCACAATTAGTAATGAGAAATATTTTTTTTTTGCAGAAAAAAAAATAGAAACTCTTGTTTTTTTAGCTTGATGTTGGTTGTGAAATTTATGCTCGTGGTAAACAACAAGAAATAGAAGAAAAAAATACACAAGAAAGTGAAAATGATGAACTATTACATGACGAAGAAGCGAATGAAAGCTCCGATAATGTTGCTCAAACAGTTGGTCATAATATATATATTCTTGCATATCAGGTATATATGTTAATAAAATTCTTGGTTTTATCGTGGTCGCAAAAAGTCTTGCTATCAGGTAAAAGATACCTGAACTTTTATCTTTTAGTCTCATAATTTGACCATATATAGAGCATGTTGAATTTTGATCGCAAGAGATAATTGAGACTTAATCGGTCTTCATATACTGAGGAGCTAGAAGGTCAATATAGACTTTTTCCTTCACTAGAGGATATCTTAAGATAGAAAACAAATTTCATGACGTTAGATCTTTCATTTGACAGATCAGTGTTACTGCTATCACCAATCAAAATTTCATATCAAATAGTTTTAATTTGCCTGACTTATGGAGTATTCTGTGAGTAATTTTCACATGACAGTTGATGGAAATCGTTGAATATTGACTGATATCTTCGACTAAATGAAAACCCATTGTTTTGCCTCCATCCTGAGATCGCCTCAGAAAATGAAGACTCTCTCAATATGAGGTTACAGCGGACTAAGGCATCCTATCTGTGATACAATATAGACATGCGAAGGTTAATTTGTTAATCAGAAAATGGAAATTAACACATTTAAATAATGGAAAACCAGAAAAATGTCAAAAAAAGCTTTTTTGGGGTCTAGGGAAAAACCAATGTTTTCATCATAAATTCTTTTCATTAACACGAATCGACCTCGGGTTGCTGCTTGCGATCAGGATTTACAGAACTCAATTTGCAGTCAAAATGTCATGGCAAAAAAATTAAAGTTTATATACTTTTTATCTGATAGCCAGACTTCTGGCGACTACAGTATTAGAGGTATACAGGTATTTGTCATTTATTTGATGTCTTTGTGTTTTCATGTTGTACGACAAATGGAAAAGTATTCTCAGGTACACAAAAAAAAACAATTAAAAAAAGCTCCGAGAATACGTTGAAAGAATTTTTTGTTTTCGGTATACATCTTGTTATTCTCCTAGCTTATTCAGGGATTATGGGAAGTTTTTGAATTAAGAAAAAAAATACGACGAATTTTTGACATATTTTATTTATTTATTTTTCATTATTTGTAACTTTTAGCTTGCTCGTCATAATCGTGAACTTGAAGTTTTAATGAAACATCGAACATTAAATGATGAAGCATTATCATATTACCATAAACATACAGCTGAAATTGAAATTATTCGACATGATCGATCTATTGAACCAAGTATTTATTAATATTTCTTGTTAAATTTAATATCAAATTAATTTATCTTGTTCTTTCGTTTATAGTTGTCTTTCCTGTCCCACAATTATGTGAATTTTTAACCGTTGAAAAAAAACAAAAAGTCTTTCTAACATGTGAACAAGATGAACAAGGTTCAAAAGTAAAAGATTTTTTTGAAAAATTTCCTGAAATATTCGAAGAAATGAAATGGCAAAGAAAATTACGTCATCAACCAACACTATATTGGTTTTCATCACATATGTCGTTATGGAGTGATATATCATTTAATTTTGCTGTCCTAATTAATATTCTCGTTGCTGTTTTTTATCCATTTAACAAAGGTCTTAAAGGTATAAGTAATTGATTAATGAATGAAATAAAAATATTTTATGTTTCCGGTTTTTGTTTCTTTATAAAAGATCTTGATCCTCGTGCATCAGCAGCTATATGGAGTGCATTATTTATTACATTAATTGCTATTTTAATAAAACCAAATGTAACATCAATGCGTATGTTTTTTGTTGCTGGAATTTTACGTTCAATTTATTCAGTGGGTCTTGGACCAACTTTATGGTTAATGGGTGCAATACAAGTAGAATTTATTTTGAATTTTAATAATGTTTTTCTTTTTTTTTTAACAATTTTAGGTTTTAAATAAAGGTGTATTTTTAGTTAGTTTCATGGGTAATAATGGAACATTTTCAAAATCAAGATATGAAAATTTAACGAATTTTGAACTTGTTTATCATGTCGGATATTTATTGCTTTGTGTGTTTGGTCTTTGTCTTCATGAATTCTTCTATAGCTTATTGGTAAGTTAAATATTTATATAGAGAATGTGATTAATGTTTTGTAGCTTGATTGTAAATTTGTTTCGTTGTTTTATGTTGTTTATGAATAGAAAAATCTGATTTAAAGATTAAATTTAAAAAAAAAGAGATTTTTTATCCAAGAGATAATCATAATTCAGCTTTTAACTATCAGACAAATCATATCACAGATTCTTAATAACTTTTGTTAGTATCACTTGATGAAACGTCTTTATTAATGGTCAGATATATCAAGATCACGTATAAGATATATTAACTTTTATTAGATCTCTGCTTGCTGACATCTTATTTTTGACTAAAACAGTCTATGACATATGAGAGAAATGCAGATATCAGTAATTTAATTGTATGCATAATTAAAAACCATCATCAAAAAGATAGAAATCAGAGATAAAAAATGACACATGCTAACTCACTGATACTAGTATTTTCTCGGTTACAGTGACCGCAACTATTTGTTCCAGCCCAAGAATGTACTCTTATTATTACCCTTCTCTTCATTCGAATTTCACACACACGCCTACCACCTTCACTCTGACTCTCATCCACTATCAAGACAGTAAGTTTCTAATTTCTTAGCTATTTTTGGATTGATAGAATTCAAAAGAACGGATAATTACATATACATTAGTTCAAATTTGGAGAAATTTTTAAAAATTTTGAAGAATTGAAATTTATAAGAATTTTGACGCATATATATTTTAAAATTAGTACTAATATGAAGTTTTACCACTTCTTGCAAGGTTGCTATGAATAAATCTCGGAAATCAATTTTTTCGTCTATATCGATTTCTACTAAGAACAATATATATTCGATTTACGAACTTTGTTTCATGTTAGTAGTGGTCTGTGTCAGACTATTGCTAATAAGCCGCTTATTGAAAGAGGAAACAAGAAGTATTGATCTTTTCCTTAAATTTAACGATGCAATTTGTATCCAATAGCTACTTTGTCTCTTTGATTTTGAAGTATTTTCATGTTCAGCTTACACAAAATAGCTAGCGTTGTGTATTTCAAGAATAACAGAAAGTTGTGCTAGAAATATTAACAACAGGAAAAACAAAAGTTTCTCTTGGATTCAATATCTTCTTAAATTTAATCTATTTATTTGATGTTGTATTGTATTGATTATCTTAGTTACTCGATGTTGTCTATCGTGAAGATACTCTATGGAATGTAATTCAATGTGTTGTACGCAATGCTAAATCAGTTATATTAACAGCTGTATTTGCTGTTATAATTATATACTTATTTGCTATATGTGGTTATTTATTTATCCAAGATGATTTTCTTATGCCTGTCAATACGAAACCACTTGCAATCGGTCATGAAAATGATACGAATGTTTTAAGTAAGTAAAATAGAAGAACTTTTAGTTTTTCTTCTCGCTGCTTTTGTTGCTTTTTATGTCTTTTGAATTTTAATGAAGGAACATATCAAGAAAAAAAAAACCTAAATCAAACTATGAAAGTGTAACTTTTTTTGTTTCCAGTTACTTGATATGATCTTTCGGGATGCAACTTTATTTCATGTAACACAATCAGTAACACGAAATGGAAAATCTATTATGTTAACAATGATGCTTGCACTTATACTTATTTATCTTTTTTCTGTTGTGGGTTTTATTTTTTTTCGTGATGATTTCTTATCAAATATTCAAACAAAATTATATTCATCATATTCTCATCATCGATATCGACGTTCAAATAATCCGAAAACAATGACATTGACACGTATGTCAATTTGTCGTTGTTAGTGTTTCTTGTTTATGTTATTATGTTTATTATTATTAAGCAAAAATATAATTCAATATATTCATTTTTGTTATTTGTTTTTTAGCTACAACCATTCCAAGCATTATTGATAATGGATATTGTACTAAAGATAATTGTACCAATGATACATTAGCCAGTCATATTCGTCAAGCTACTCAAGCATCAACAGTATTGCCAGAAGAAGCAGTAGATGAAGAAGTTGAACGGTCTTGTGACACGTTATTTATGTGTATTGTAACAACACTTAATAAAGGTTTAAGAAATGGTGGTGGTATTGGAGATGTTTTAAGGCAGCCGTCTAGTCAAGTGAGTTTAAAGAAAAAATATTGATTCTTTTCGATTATTAATTTTTTAGTAAAATAATACAAATTCTTGAGTATGAATTCTCCATTATTAAAATTTAATTTTAGATAAGAAGATTTTAATAACGTCTTGCATACATTTACTTACTTAGAACTAAAAAAATTTGATTTTAACCATACAAGGAAGTGTATAGATATTTTATGACTAATTTAAACAATATAACATTACAGATTAATCCTATATTATGATAGTTTGGGATGAAACTGAAGTAGAGCAATAAGAATCTAGAAAATGACTTGATATAGCTACCACTACTCATGTGTACGAAGCAACAAGTAAGGTTACTTCTTCTCAAAACATCCTCTTGGATTAAATATATTCAAACCAAATGAAATTTTCAGGATATGTTGGAATTATATTAGAAAGACTGTGATAAAATTTTCAGCTCTATGCCATGACGTTTTTGGGAGATATTCAAGTAAACAAAAGTCAAAAATAGCTGCTTTGGCCACCCAAAATTCTCTCTGAACCTTCATTCCATACGCTTAGTTTTTGTTTGAATTAGCATGTCACGATGAGGGACATAGCAGAGCTCTTGTTTTAAAATTCTTACTTTTTAAGCCGACGAAATTTCAATGTCTTAAAAAAGAGTGTGAGTGTGGACTGTGATGCTTCGGTGATGATAATCTGTACTACACTTTGTCATATCTCAGAACTAGCAAGTATAAAATTACATCATTAGTCTCTCAGAATAGAGTAAAACGAAATATGGATGATTAATAATACTAAAGATGATATAATTAATATCGTATCTACTTTCAGCTTTTGTTTTGTGTAAGCTTTTACACATATTTCATATGTAATCGTCATCAATAAAAGTTGTTATTGATTCTTACGTTGTTTCGATATTGGAAAACATTGTAAGCGAAAGTTCTTATATAAAAAAAGAAATTTGTTTTTTTTTTTGTTTTTACGAACTTAATTGAAACTAGAATAATCTAATTGAAATGAAAAACTCTTTATGTTTTTTTTCTTCTATTTTGTGTAAAGGAGCCACTATACTTCTTCCGTGTTATTTATGACATGATGTTCTTCTTCATTGTTATAATTATAACTTTAAATCTAATTTTTGGTGTTATTATTGATAATTTTGCTGATTTACGTACGGAAAAACAACGAAATGATGAAATTCTTCGTAATACCTGTTTTATTTGTGGTAAGCATGGATAAATTTTTCAGAATTATTCAAATAAAAAAACAAATTTTTTTTTGTTTCTTTTATAGGACTTGATCGTAAATCATTTGATAATAAACATGTTACATTTGAAGATCATATTCGTAAAGTTCATAATATGTGGAATTATGTCTATTTTATGGTATTAATTAATGTTAAAGATCCAACAGAATATACTGGACCAGAAAGTTATGTTCATGAAATGATTGAAGTACATTATCTGTTTCTCTTTTTTAATTCTTAATTTAATACGAATCGAAATTGTCATCTTTTTTTTTCTTTTAGCAACGAAATCTTGACTGGTTTCCACGAATGCGTACAAGTAGTTTAGACATTCAAGAAGATAAATTTAAAGAAGATCAAGATAGTAGAATATTAAAATTTCAAATGGAAGATGCTAATAAAGCTATAAAAACGTTAACGATGGAATTAGCTGAATTACAAAAAATAGTAAAAATTGAATTTAAAATATTTTTATTTTTATTGATAAATTTACTTTTTTTTAAAGGTTACAGAATCTCGAGCACAAAAGCATCGAATGAATTTTCTTCAAAATCCATCACTACCAACACCATTGAGTACATAAATGCAAATGATATTAATATTTCATCAAACAAACAAAACAAAAAAGTTTCTTTTTCACGTTTATTGTTACATATCTTTGCATCTCGTTTTTTTAAATAATAATACTCAATTTGTGTTTTTTTCCTTTTTCTTTTTTTTTTCTGTGTTTACACAAATTTTCGTTCTTACGAAAGACAATATTTAATTGCGAGAGGCAAAAGAAAAATAAATTCTATTCAATTCTAATCGTTTTTTTTTGTTCTCTCTGTGTGCGAATGTTGTATTTTTAGACAAAAGAAATAAAAAAAAATGTGAAAAGTAAAGTTAGGTGTTCTTCTTTTTTTAAATAAAATTGGACCAAGATTGTCCATCGAAAGGATGAGACAACTAAGAAAACACATTGTCATATATGTTTTCTTTTTCTATTATCCCTCTTCTCATTAAAGGTATAAAATGAACAAATTTGGTAAGTAAATTTAGTAATGATCAATCATGTCGAGTTTTTGTATGAACATGATAAACATGTTTTGATCAATTGAGATTGAAATGAAAATTTGCACGAACTTCGAAGTGACTGTTCATTTATCCGATGAAAGTATTATGCAATAAATAAAAAAAAACGACTCGCACTAATTGACTTGAATTTCTAAAAATTAAAATGCTTGTTTTCTTAGTACAGAAAATTCATACATAAATCTACCAGTGTGACTCAAACTTATAATAGTCTCGTATGAGTGTCGGTCTTGGACGTCGCAGAAAAGTTCTAATAGCATAAACTAGATACGCAATAGTAGCCTTTTCCATTTATGTAGGATGACTTTTCAATCATCACCATTACGATTAGTTAACTAAGTGAAAAGTTTGAAGAACATGAGATGAGATAGTTTTTTTTAATTAATCCGACGAATTTCTGGTAAGAAAATTGATAAGGAAACATATCCAGGTGTCCTTTTGAATTGACATTTCATTCATAAAAAGGTATTGGTGAGCCATGAAAAACATTTAAAAACCTTATGGCCATTGAAGCTTCTTGTCGCATTTTGAATTGTTCGAATATTTTTCATGTACATGAAAGTAATGACAAATGATTTTTTTAGTCATTATTAAAAGATTGTAAATCTTTTTGAGAGTGAACTTAATGATAATTAGATTATACTGGACTCTATAACGTTTTTTCTTCAGAACCATTTCTATTACAATATAAGCTGTTCATCTGCATGATATTCATATGAAGTCGGATGTGCACACTATTCAACAGTACAATAAATGCTTGTATGCTGTGAGAGAACCATGGTAAAATTTCAAGAAATTTTGAGATTTATCATCTACGACCTTGTTATGATTACAACGTTGGAAAGTCTAGTACAATCTGCGTTGTTATCATTAAGTTCACTCTCAAAAAGATTTACAGTCTTCTATCTTTTAATAATGACCAAAAAATCTTTACCATTGCTTTTAAGTGCATGGAAAATACTCGAACAATTCAAAACTCAGCAATGAACGCCCGTGGACAAAATATTAGGTCAAAAGGAGACGAACACTTGGGACTATTTTCTCGTTAGTGGTACCAAAAGAAACCGATCTTTATCATTTGTCTACTTTTAAATATCTCGGCCAGTGCATGCTTCTACCATAGACTGATATTATTAATGGATGATAGATTAGTGATCCTCCATCACCATTGTATTTGCAATATAAACTGATTCCAGTGTAGTTTCGACAACTGAAGACAGCGATTATCATTACGTTTTTTAATGGGAATAGGGTCTTTATTCCAGTATGTAAATTTATTTATTTTTTAGTCTTTTAAAATAATTAATAGCAATTTTAGATATTTCAAAGAACAATCTTTTTTGTAATGAAAAATTAGTATAGATGGACTTGCAAGATGATCTAACTGTTGCAAACATAGCGATTTCTTTGCTGCATTTTCTCAATCATTAGAGTTATTTTGTGTTTTATTAAGCTTTAATTTGTCTAAATACATGAATTGATCGTATTTAAAACTGATTTTCGTGTAAATATTTCTTAATAGTGTGTTTCAAAATAAAAGAAGGATGGGTATTTTTTAAATAATTTTTGATAGGAACAAGATAAAGATCTGTAGTTTTACTTTCAAAAATTTAGTCACTATGAAAAAGAATACGATGAATATGTCTAAATATAAGAAACTTCGAAATTGATTTAAACTGAAATTTTGAGAAACTATATTAAATAATGTTAAAGTTGAATAATAATTTCAGCGTTTGTTTCAATGACAAATTCACTATCTATACTTAAGTCATACTCTTTTGTCTTTTTAATCAACTTCTCTCCTATTTTTTCTTTCTGTCGAGTAATGAACAAATTCTATACATCACATTCTTTAAGATTATTCTAGATACTTTAATTTTTAACAAAGTTTCCACACATCAACCTCTTTAAATATATTCTTCAAACTTATTTCAAATGGAATATTATTTCTTATTATTCATAGGTTTATATTTCCTACATCATACAGAATCAACCATAGGTCCTGGTGATCGTAAATCTTCATCACGAACTCGTACAAACATTAATTCATCTTCATCTTCTTCTAGTAATTTTATACCACATGTACATTCTCTTGCAATATCAAAAGAATATCTTCCACCATCCGAAACACATGTTTTGCAACGTAATTTATTACAAGAAAATATTAATCCTAAATTAATTCTTGAAAATTATCTATCATATTGTTATACTTGTGTTGATACTCGACAATTTACTTATCCAACTTTAATTTTTATAACTCCATGGAATAATCATGGTTATGATCTTGTAAAAAATTTTACAAAAAAATTTGATTATATTTCTCCAGTTTGGTTTAGTATAAAACGAATAAATACTGAAAAATATTCAATAGAAGGTATACATGATATTGATTCAAAATGGATTGAAACATTAAAAGAAAAACATTCTGATATACGTATTGTACCTCGAGTTTTATTTGACAAGTGGCCTGCTAATGATGTTCATGCTTTATTTCAATCTGAAGATGAAAAACAACAATTATCGTTAACATTAAAAAATTTTCTTATTGAATATAATCATTTATTTGATGGTTATGTTCTTGAACTACTTGCATTATTTAGTGATTCATCAAAATCAGTACTTAACCATATTATTAGGGATATTACTGAACATATACATCAGATAGATAATAATACAACAAAGAAAAAAGAAGTTATTTTAACTGTACCACCATTGGAAGAATATTTTAATAAGAATGATTTTGAAACATTATCGGAACATTTAGATGGATTTATTGTTATGACATATGATTTTCCAACGAAAGAACCAGGACCAGTTTCTCCACTGGGTAAATATTTTAAATAAAAATTTAAAAGTTAATTCTTTTTGTCTGGTAGAGTAAGATTATATAAAGAATTGAAAATGAATATAATATGAAATATTATCAAAAGTTCTCGTTGCTTTTAATTGAAAAATTCCACAGTTGAGTTCTCAATTAATCGATTGATACAACTATACACTGGAGTAATCGGTGGAACTAAAGTCGATCATGAACACAATCAATTGATACGAGATGTAGAGTCCTACGGAACAGTTTCGAATCCGAAAAAATTCTGTTTGTTTAGTCCTGCAAAACAATAGGAATTGTCAGAACATTTTTTTTGAGACGGGATAATCATGATTGGGACAATGCTAGAAATTTCGGGACGAGTTCATATAGAAAAATCTCATGCACCGAGTTTTGTAATCCTTGTATCAAAATGTATCGTACACTTCAATTCTTTTTTTTCTAACAGATATCTTAATATTTCAATGAACAACAAACAAAAGAACAGACAGATAGATTAACATGCGAACAAAGCCGAATAGAATTGGCGGTTGACTGCATGAACCCGAAAAAAGTCAGAACAAAATCCTATACGTCATTGATTATTTCTAAAATCTTAGATTTCCGTAGAAGAAATCATCATAGAGTTCATTTGTGTTCAGTTATCATGACGCAACTGACAAGTTAAGAAATAATAAATCTCAATCAACTATTGCCATATAAGGAAACTATTGCATATAACATCTTAAATATCAATGGTCTCTTTCCGATTGAATCATGTACGACCATGCATTTGTCATAGTCTCACAATGTTAGCAAACTTTTTCTCATTTCGAAATGATGATCAGATGTGTAGAATGAGTGACTCACTTCAGTTGTGACTAATGCATCGAGAAGAAGAAAAAGAATTAGTTATAGCAACTAAGTGAGTGGACAGCAACAAGTCTGTTATCTTGATTTCTGCATTCAGTCACCTTTTAGTCGGCTGGCCAAACAGGATTTGAAACACAAAAATGTTTGTCCCACAGAAATCAGACGAGAATAACCATTGATGTTTCGAAACGAGATTAAAATTTTGAAATTTTCAAGAATCAAGTTATCACAAGTTTGTGTTGGTTTATCAGAACATTTGTTGCTTCGAACATATGAAAAACATCAATCGTTCTCATATAATAATTCAATGAGCCGTTAATTTCTCTCTCGATCAACTGTTCTTCTTGTCAAGAAGAGTTGAGATTTCATAGAGAGAGCCAATTATTTCAAAAGATAACTTTCTTATATTCTAAGTTTAAAAAATATTATTTGAAATAAAATAATTTTGATTATTTAATAGAATGGATGCAAGAAGTCATGAATAGATTTCTTTCCTCGAAAATTCGCAGTTCGGTCAAAGTATTTCTTAGTTTAAATTTTTATGGGTATCGTTATGATCGAATTATTCCGTCGGCACCAAAAGATCAACAACAATATCAGAGAAGACATGTTCTTGGTCATGATTATATTGAATTTCTTAAAAAATATTATAGAGCATCAGTGATTATTTTCGATACTCGTGCACATGAACATGTTACTCTTGTATATGGTCAATCGATGGATGATGCAAATCAACAAGCAGAATCTGTACCATTAATACTTATATTTTATCCAAGTTTAAAATCAATTTATGATCGATTAGAATTGGCAACAAAATTGCATGTTGGAGCAGCTATTTGGGATGGTGGCCAAGGACTTGATTATTTCTTTGATTTATTTTAATGAAATTTGAGTTGTTTTTTTTTTTACTACAGATTTTAGTATTTTAATTTAAAAATAGATGAGTTTAATGAAATAGCCTACGCGTAGGTTTGTTCGATGATTCATATATTGCTTTTTCGACAAAAAATTCCCCACTTCCGAATTTCATCATGTTTTTTCTTTTAGAGATAATTTATCATAGTAGAGTGGGATTAAATTTGTCAACGTCAATCGTCTGACCTACACAGACAAATAAGAAGAAAAAACGTTGTTTTCTGCGAAACATCTACTTTAAGGTTAAATTCCTTTAATTTTTAAAACATATCTATGTTCATATTCTATTCTAGATCATATTGTTCTATATTTTTTCTTGCACTCATATAATAAAACTAGGTATATAAAATCATATTGATAAATGTTCCAATAACTGAGTGCCATTTGACTCATATAAAAACATTTTCTATACATAGACATCACCTATCGTTAATTGAAACAACATCAATACTATAAAATATAACATTTAGCGTCATATAATTTTAAAATAAAATATTCTGACTCAATATTTACATATTCTTTGACCTTTAACTTTATGGAGCAAAATGAAAAATATTCTTTATAAACAACTCTATAGCGTGTATTAGGAGAGGTAGCATAACCTGTTATCAACTAAAAAATAGTTGAAATCAAATTTTTTAAAATTTCTTGTCAATTTTACCAAAAACAGATGAGCAAAATCGGGAATATCGTTTGCTTTGTGATTATTATTAAGGCAACTCTCGTCTCTAAATTTATACATTATCTTTTGACAGTTAACTACTGTCTATAATCTTAAATTTTATGGAAATACTTCAAACTAAAGTAGAAAATGTTATAAACCAGGCCTTTTCGAATAGATGATTTTTTTTTGGTTCAAAAACTGATTAAACTAAATAGCTGTTTTTCCTTTTGTCGTTATTGATGAATCCCTAGACTTTTGCCTCGTTCAATGAACCGTTCAATATTCTTTGGACAACAATTTATTGATAAAGTTTTTTCACGACACAATGGCACAAAAAATAACATTTCATGTAATTACAAATAAGTTACGTTATTCTTCATAGACATGAAATTCTTTAAATATTTGAATTCGCTCATATTATATTCTAAATATCTATCATTTAACTTCATTATATATAGATCTGACAGTCAATATATAGAATCTTTTTCTTTTTGATATCTTATACACATATACAAAAAGAAAAACATTAAAAGAATGACAGATCACCGGCGATGACGACCGAAACGTGTTGCTGGAATGTAATGTTTTAAATTAGGCCGCCAACCTTGATCAAAAGCTTTTTGAAGAATATCCATTATTGCTTCTCGAGTATGCGGTGATACTGTATTTGAATCTTGAGAATCAGAGGATATTTGTCGTTGATGAAATTTTTTTTCTTCATAGGAATCAAAAGATAAATCATTATTATCATCAATATCATCATCATTATCATTTAATATATTTGATAGTTGTGATTTAAAATCTTTAAATTTTTAAATAAAAAAAAAGCAGAAAAAAAGTAATTATTGAAAATTAAAAATTGTATGTTTTTATTTTACCTTCTTCTTCACTAGAGGTTAATTTTGTATTGGTGTCTTCATTTAACTCATCATAATATAGTGCGCGACCAGATATTAGTGTCATTAGAAGGGAAAGTATCAAAAGTATTTGAAACGGGAAATAATGGTTCATGTTTTCGGTTGTGACAATGAAATCTATAAAAAAAGTTTTAAGAATTTATATGATGATACAAAAGACAGTTATTTCTAAGAAATATTAGCATACGTTTCAACAGGAAATAAATATTGAATCATACAAAAAAAAAGAAATAATAGCAAATGATAACGTTACCTAAGAGTCGATATATAACAGAAAAGAAGAAAATTTAATACAGAACGTAAGAATAAAAAGGAATCATAATCAGCAAAAAGAACAAAAAAAAAACTTATAATACTAGATGAAAAAAAAAAACTTTAGTTTACTACTCAAATCAGTTCAAAAAATTCGTTGTATCCATGTCAGAGCACAGGTCACAATTAGAAGTCTGGTCGATAATCTGCACGTTAAATCAATTAATCCAGGCGATCAGAGAGAACATCTATTTATTAGTTTTTCTTAGACATTTATGAAAATATATACAATTAACAATCAATCATGTTACAAATTGAAGAAAAAAAAGAGTTTCTCCTGATCTTCTCATAATATAGATATAAAAATTATATACAAGCCTATTTAATTTATATCTTTATTTTGTCTTAATACTCCATTGAGATGACTAAAGAAAAAAAATCTATTTACTTGCAATTGTTCCTTCTATTCAATACGTGTACTGCTGCATTTTATGAGATTAGAATTTAGTAATATATAATCGAAACGAGAAGCCGCCTACTATAGGATTTTTATAACGTCAAGACTTCGTCATTTCATGACGGTCTGATAAAATACGAAGAAAAAAGAACGAATGGGTTATAAAGAAAAAGTCGCCGAAAAAAATGAAAGTTAATGCGATTATCGCTAAAATAAAGACTTTGTTAAAGTAAAACTTGAGACATCATCCATTTATCACGAAAAGTATCCAATTAACTTTTTTTTGATAATAAAAACACTAGTTTTTTTAATGACATAGAACTTATAACGTGATGTTGTTATTAGTTTTATCAGAAACATCAATTACACTAGACTTATGTCATGACTTTTTGTTCACTGAATATTTAATTACAATAAACAATAGCCTTATTATTTTAGGAAACTCATGAATAACATGCTTTTTTTTTGGCTGCCATAACAGATGTTATCGACTTATTTATCTATAAAAAGCAAAGTTTATGCTTCTTGGTAATCGTGTTTTTTTTTGTCTATTTAAATTATCTGTTAAATGTAGGTGTCAAAAAGAGAACAAAGTCAACAAATAGTAAGTTTGAAATACTGAAAACAAAAGAAAATGACAAAAAGTTTTAAATGTATATGCATAATGACTTTGTTGTTATACTCTGTGCAGTTATTCCTTCTTTTAAATCTACACTCGACATACAAGAGATTTCTTTAGAAACATTGACTATTAAAGTATATATAAGAAATATTAAACTTTTGAAAAACTTATCTTATCTTCAATGAACAATACGAGAAAATATTAAATCAGAAGATCAATTTGACCTTGTCAAATACTTGTATGAGGTTTAAGAGAAAAAAGAAAATCTACAGAAAATGTTGATGTAAATAGGTACTTGTATTTTTCTTATGTAATTAAACTAATTGTCCTCAACAACAATATAAGCAATATATAGAGGAAAAAAATTAATGAAGCTCAATAAATAAAAAGAGAACTTAAAAGTAACTAGTGGATAAGGGAACTAGTAATGTATAAATAAATTATAAAAAAAGAGACTTACTTATTTTTTTATGAATTCTATTAACGTTGACTATACAAGTCTTGAGTATATATATAAATATATTGTATATTATTTTCTACATTAATCATACTGCCCCCGGATGAATATTTTTAAGATATGACTACTAATGAGTTAGTAATCAAGAATAGAACATGGTCTATATAAGTTCTTAACCTTTATACTCTTTTTTTCTAACACTATTTAATAACAATTTGTTTATGATTAGCGATTTTTTTTTCATGTTACAAGTTGAGTGTAAAGAGAAGATTTATGATTTAATATATTGAATCTGAAGGTGTAACATGTGCTTGAAGGTTTAATTATAGGTAAACGATTACAATAAATAAGATTTATGATTTAGAGATATTTTTCTTAAATAATACATAAAAAAAAGATAAAAAACAAAAGATATTTATTGCGTCGAATTCATTTACGAGAGAAAGAAAAAAACGTTGGATTGCCAATAATTTCAGTCATGCAACAATTTCATAATCATGATGATAGGCAAAGTAAATATAAATAAAAATACTTTTATTTTATTAGATATAATTTGATAAGACATTATTTTAGTATGAATAAAAATAACCATTAATTTACATTTCGTATTTAAACAATAAAAAGACAAAGCTTTTATTCATGCAAATTGTTCATCAATATATTCCAAGCTCTAGAGCTCGGGTTGTTTTCATTTAAAAGAGAACTCCTTATGACTTTGAATAATGAAAAGATATCTTTTTAATTTTTATTCTTTGTCATTTTACGAATCATCGGAACTGCAAAGGTCTGCAAATCTTATGCATTATTTTCTGGAAAATTCAGGATTTATCTAGTATTGTTGATTAGTTAGAAAATACTTTTCGTTTATTTGAACAACTATGTATATGTCTATCGATAAAAAGAGAACACAGCTGGCTAGAATGAACTGTATTAGGAAAAAAATTGTCTCACAGTTCGATCATTACTAAAAAAAAACAATTTTAAGAAGTTTTTCTTTTATATAGTCCTCCTATTATTACTTAAAATCAAGGTTAAACATATTTTTATAACATGTCAATCGAAGCACTTACCTATGTACATTAGATTGCCATCAAACGTGATACATCACGAAAGATTATGCTAGCTACCATTACCTTTACGTATATTTTACCATTCAACAACATAATAAAAGCAGAAGAAAAAGTATTTATTTTTTAAATTCCTTTGGTATCTTAGTGTTGTCCTAAAGACTAATAATGAAGGTTAGTTTCTGCTAGCAAGTCATAAATCGTATGTCGCTTTGTTTTATAGAAAGCATCTGTCTGGCAGTGATGGGTAAAAGTGTGGGTGTAGATGTGTATGAAATGTTCCTGTAGGTGTAAATGTGTGTGCAATGTTCATGTGCGTCTAGATAAATGTGAAATGTGCATAAAGAGAAAAACTACACCTACGTATTTAAGTCACTTTAGATCGCAAAAGTGTGTCTCTAAGAAGAGTAAGATTTTACTTATCTCTGAAAAACATTTGTTTATTTTTCAGATATAACTCTATAAAAGAAAATTTTGCTGATTGCTCTAAACATTATTATCTGTCCAGAGAGTTTCAAAGATCATTCATAAAACCTTTGAGAATCAAAAATATTTTGTATGAATTCATATAGTAGACATCTCAGGCAAAATATTCATATGTTTATCTTAAAAATTATTATTTTTTTGAGGAAAATCGAGTTTTCAAAAACGAGAGCCTCTGTAGCAATGAATGAGAAATTATTATTGGGTCATAAAAAAAAGATTTGGCAGATGAAATCGCTTATCAGTATGTTGAGAATACGCATCTCTAATCGATTACACTTTCCGGATATTTAACGACTATTATTTCATTTTAAGGATCCTATGTGACTAATAATATAGAAGTAAAAAATAACGAACATTCTACTTTTCATGAAAACTAAGTGTTTAAGTAATATTATGGACAATATGTATTTGTTTTTCCTAAATGATTCATTTTGATTCATGTAACATATCAAATCCATTAATTGTTTATGCTAATCAAAACAATGAGCAATCCTGT
Organism: Rotaria sp. Silwood2; assembly: GCA_905329745.1. Classification (NCBI taxonomy): domain Eukaryota; kingdom Metazoa; phylum Rotifera; class Eurotatoria; order Philodinida; family Philodinidae; genus Rotaria; species Rotaria sp. Silwood2. The sequence continues at coordinate 1,948,948 of CAJNSZ010000001.1, read as the reverse complement.
TGGGAAATTCTCGTACTTTTATCTGAGTGATATTCAATTCACACGTTTATAGATGAAATTATTGAATGGCACTTTATAAACTTAAGTATCTAGAGATATCAAAGTCATAATATATAAATCTTTTTGCTATATCAATGATAAATGGCATATAATCCGAATAATTTCTTTATTCTAGTTCAGAATACAATTAGTATTTTACATCTCAATGTATAATGTATGATAGTTATCTGTCATCTTAATGAATATTACACAACTTTAGCTATCCCATATAGATAAAAGACGATTGAATCTTGAAAAAAAAGGAAGTGGATTTTCTTTTATCTTTTACCATTGAAAAAGACATTCACGAAGGTTGATATCTACATTCTTGGCATTGTTCAACTAATTGATAATAAACTCAACGCATTATTTAAAGGGAATTACAAAGATATTTATAAATTAAAAAAGAATCTTAAAAATCAGATCGGAACTGATATAATGCCAAGTACATCAGATAATATTTGGATACCAAAAAAATTTAAAACGAAATTATGTGTGAAATTAGATAGAATTTCACATGTTATCGATCTCTTTCTTGGATAAATGAAACATTAAAAAGTAATTCTGTGAATCTATCAAATAAAGTTTGAATGCTACTAGAAAATTCATCGTATCAAAGCCTATAATTGGAAAAGGAAAGAGCTAGAAAAAGATCGTCATCAATAAATTGAGATAAAAAAAGGAGTAGAAAAAGTTATGGAATTCATTCAAATAAAAAATTAGAAATGCACTTTAAGATAGACCGAAATTCTACGTTTTTATGCATAAATTATCATAACAACATCGGTACTCAATGTACACTTATTATTAATACAATGCAGAACATACAAATTCATTTATTGAAATTTCACACATTCAAGCGCACGAGAAGTGATTAGAAACATCAAAAACCCAAACTATAGGTTGGAAATATGCAATACTCATTATCAGATATAATGTTTAAATTGATATACTTGGCTATATCAGCAAGCTTTCATTACTCCAACATTTACCTACACGAGTGCTATCTACGAAATATAGATTATAATGAATATCTAATAACTACTCGAAATATTAAAGCGAAAAATGAATTTCTCTCATGGAGGATACACATTCTACAATATAGAAAGGTTTTGAAAGTCATTATATGTTTGCTCAACAACAAATTTATTTATCTACATCGAAACTAATACGTCGTTGATATTTGTTTTACAACTTGAAATAGTATACTGCCCTGTACTTAAAATTTGCAAAATATAATCATTCAAAGAATCTATTGTATGGATTCGTAGATTCTCAAAATTTTCCTGAATTCGTGCGTTTTTTAATATTTTTAACGCTGGCCGGAAAGGTTTTGTCGTAGTCATTGTAGATAAAATACATGATGTGTTTATCCCCTATCATTGAATAGAATAATCTTTGTTGAAAAAAAAATCAACTGAACGGATTAATATTAATCAGTATGAACATTGATCAAAGTTTCAACAGAAAGAACAAAAGACTTTTAGATTTACATTATCACATCATATTGCTCAATCATTAGGTTTAATATAATAATCCTACAAATCTTTTTATAGAAAGAAAACAATTTCATATTACCCATGAAAAGATTTCCTTTTTTTTATATGACAAGAAAAACGTGAATCAATGACTAATATAATTTTTTATTATATAGAATTATATGTGAAAACAAGAATTGCATATTATTTTTCAGAAAATGAATAAATATTTAGCAGTGAACAAAAGTTCACTCTATCTCTCATCAAATCTTAGCTATCTTACCTACTAGAGCCTTGAAAATTTGAGTGCACATATGTTGTCAGAAATATAGGTCAGAGACATTTGCTCGCCTCATTTGCTTAAAGAAAAAGAACAGAATTATAATGAATGGCATCTATTTTGTTGTGGCTTTGAAGTTTTAATCTTCAGAGACTATCAACCAAATGTTACACAGGATTTTATCAAATACATGATTAATTCTTTATATATTCACGTTAGACTTGGGCAAAATCTAGAGTCTTTCTTTATGCGAAAGATGAGTTCATTTGATAAAATATGGATGTTTCTATATCATCGACATCGATAATATCATCATCGACGTGTCATTTCTGTTTAGTCGAAGTTTCGTTTCTGAAAGTTATAAATTTATAATATTCAACTACAAGCAAAACTTTTCTGGAAGTTTACGCTTCTGACATTGAACTATGATTGAGTGATGCCCTGCAAACAGCAATAAATAGTTTTTCTTCACAATAATGGCTTCAGAAAACTAGCCATGAATCCGAAAAATATTGATAAAATGTAATCAAATCCGTAATATAAATCGCTGAAGCATAGCACTACATATTAACGAACCAGAGGATTCACAAAAACTTTTTCTTTGCAGAGCTATGAAGTTTAAAAAAAAACTAGATGTCATCGGTTACCATTTCTCATAGTTATAATTCGTACTTGAATAATTAAGACAAGAAGTCATGTCTTTAACGTATATTTTTAGCAAAGTATGTGCACATTAATTGACAGATCTTTAGCACGTATCTCAGCTAAGTTTCGGTAAGAGAAGACTTTTGTCCGCTGATGTCGGCATAAAATTATTTACCATGTAAATTAATGAGGATGAATAATTATCTTCAATTATTGAAATAATTTATTAACAAAATCTCAAGATATAATGATATATGTCTATTATATGATTAGCTAAATATTGTATTATAGTAAAGGTAGCTGTTTTACATAATCATTGTTTCTATCTTTGTAGAAAAGTTTATAATTTTAATTATAATCTGTTCAACGGATATATAGAGTATTTGATAATATTTATTAGATGGTTATATTATGACTATGAAAAATACATAAGAAGAAGAAACTAGGAAATCTTCTTTATATGTTCATATAGACAAGATATTTGATTCAATAGTATCATCATTTAAAGTAATTTTAGTTGTTGAAAACTGATGTTATTAAAAATGAAGGATTCAACGCTAAAAAATTAAATTCTGGTTTGATTAAAGTGAATGTTTCGCTCTCAATTATATACAAAATCATTTAATATTTCTAATAGATCATTACTAATCATTCCTTCTCTTTTAATTTTTTGCATATGAACAATATCATTGTTTTCAAAGATATATATTCAACTTGAAGTTATGCTTCTTTGCCTATCAATGGGTCTAACACGTTCTCGTACTTTCATAACTGTTAAATTATAATTTATCCCCGATTTCTATCTGTTCAGTAAGAATTTTGTTTTTCTAAACAATTTTTATGTTCAATATTTCTGCATTGTTTATCACATGGAACATTTCATATTATCAAAAAAATTGTATATCTCCTGGTAAATAACTTTCTATTTTATATTCATCGTTAGCAGTTGCAAAATGACATCATTGATTTGAACATATTTCATGAACCAATAATATTGTTTTCATCATAACTAAAATCTTGGAAGTTATCAATAGCAACATACACGATTCCAGGACTTTTAGAAATGCACTCGACACGAAGAATAACATCATCAAAAAAACATTTGTCATCTATTCTAATTAAAGAAACTTTCTTATCAAAGGTAAATGAGATATTGCCGATGTTCGTTATGCAGAAATCAAGATTTATTCGTGCTCAGTAGGCATCAAACCAATCTGACAAGTTTCAGCTTAGTACATTTCCAATGCTAAAGTATCAGGAATATTTCGTATGGCTTACATAAAATTTTTGAACAATGTTATTTGACATATTTAGTGAAATAACGATCGAATGGATTTAATATCTAAACAATTTATCATGACTTACATATTGAAACCGTTTTTCATATTAAATAGCTCTGACTCATGTCTTTAATAAATAAAGCACAAAAATTTGTTACGACTATTTCTGAAATTTTTTTTTTTAAATTCTGATAATACAAAAATAAGAAATCCAAACTTCTCAAATGTAATTTGAATTCTTTCAATATCAAACAAATAATATTTATCAATATTGTAGATAAAAATTTTGCATCTATTAAATTGAAATTTTAGTGCAGTGTCTTCTCTCATAAACATGGTAAAACGATGTGTTCAAATCTACTCAGCAGAACATATTTAATTCAGACAACGATGAAGAAAAAATTTGTTAGTCTCGTTCGTATGAATTTGCTTTGATTTAAAACCAAATCGAAAATCTACTGAGTTGTCTGACAAGGATTTTGTTTTTTGGCAAAAAAAATCAATTTTTTTTGTGCTTCTCATTTGAAGAAATTCAAAAAGTTATTCGATCCACAGAAATCATTCAGTAGATATAACGTTTAAATCATCGAAGCATGAATATTTATGCAAGATAAAAGAAAATTAACAAAAAAGAAGTCTAAAACAATCGATCTCTTCCTGTTTTTTTTATTTTTGAATTTCTTCTTCTAAGTTGTATTACCGAAAGGTTTACAACAAAACAATATTATTTTTATTTAGCAGTTGTAGCTGGTGCAGTAGTTGTTGTTGTGCCAGCTGCTTGTCGTTGAGCTTTACGGGATTTTGCTAATGTACCTTCACGAAAACCATTTCGAAATCGACGAAAGACTTTCTTCAAATGTTTCATTCGACCGGTGCCAGTTGCTTTACGACGACGAGATTTTTCACTCCATTGGTATTTACGGGTTTTAGCAGATGGAAAACCACAAGCTGCACAACGTTGTCGTTGTAAATGATATGATGAACGGCCACATCGACGACATAATGTGTGAGTCTTGCAATTGCGTTTACCGAATGATTGAGTACCCTTCGTCATTGTTTCGACGAAGAAATTCTAATTTCTAAAATTGAAAAACAAAATAAAAAAAGAGATAGATGAAGTAAAAAAGAAAGACACTAGCAATTGATATTGTTATAAAAACAACGATTCAAAGATTCATTTCATCCATGTTTACTCACAATGCATGGAATCTGTAATGATTGGATGCAACAATGACTCGATTAACTAGAATTTTTATTGAGATGAATTCATGTTAAAAGTTAAAAAACTATGCTTTTTTATTAGATTAACAGCCGTTATTATTAGTAATTAATAAAAGAATATATTTAATTTCGTCAAGAGATTCGACCGATAGTGACATCTTTTAAAACTGTATCACGATTACGAATTTTTGAAGTAATATTTCGATAGTATTCGTACATGGAAAGAATTGAATCTATTAAAAATGAACGATTTGTTGTATCAATAAGATGTTTGACGGGCTATAATATACATATCTGGATACCAGAAGAAAATTAGTAAAAACATGCAAACAAGCAAAGTTAAACATGATAATTCTTGCTTCAGAATTAGGTTACTTTCACCGATTCTAGTATCACCGAATGAATTCATAATCGAAAACGAATCTGAATTAAATATGATCGGCTCTGTGTCTAACATTTTATTATGATTAATTAGTTTATTATCAAGTCAATCGGTAAGTAACTATCTCAACTGGTAACCAGCTAAGGGTGTGGATCTGGTTCCACATTCACACTCAAACTCTTGGTCAGACAACAAATTTAATCGACTTAGTAACCAACTGAGATGGTAACTAATCTATATTGGTAATAAACTAATTAATTATAACAAGATGTTATACATAGAGCCGATCATATTTAATTCAGATTCGTTTTCGATTATAAATTCATTCGGCGAAAATGGAAATTACCTCAATTTGAAATGTGGGCGATGCGAAGATTAACACTCTGTACGTAATATTTTCTTTTCCTCTGACGTTCGTCAGATGTTTACTTTTAATTTTTTATTTATTTGTTTTTTATTTTATTTCTTTTTATGATTGATGATATTACAAGTAAACAACAAAACTTGTGGATAAAAGTGATTAAAATTGTTTCATGTATTCTCTTATATTTAATTATAAGGTTGATCAATATCTCTATGATCTATTCGCCAACTTATTGTTGTATCATCTGTATAACCATTAGTTCCTCCACCTTTTCGATTTATTTTTGTTGTAAATAATAATTGTTGAACACGACTTTCAATAGTAGCTAAATAAACAATAATATTTCGATCATTAATTAATTCATCAAATGATAAAATAATATTTCGATCACAATTAAGTTCAAGAAATAAATTATAAATTAATTGATAAGCAGTATCTAATACTTCGCGAAGATTTCTTTTAGCTGTTCTAAGTGATTGAACATTCATATTAGCTTTATTTACAGAATACTGAAAATTAAAAAAAATTTCTTTAGTTATAAAACACAAAAAACAAAGCATTTATTTTTAACTAACTTCCAGTGTTGCAAATATATCTTTGATAACAAATGAATCGATATTATCATTCGAGAAAATATTTGAAATATATTTTCGTTTGTTATCAAGATCTTCGTGAAGACGATCAAGCTATTTAGAAATATAAATATTTGCTGTTGTTTTGTTTTTGTATTACAATTATAATTACCTCATTGATTAATTCAACAGCATATTCAAAAAGTGTAAATACTTGTTCTTGTTCATCAAGAAATGTTTCAACAGCTCGATTAAGTGCTTTTTCTTTAAAAAAATCTTGATCAAAACCGATACGAAATAAATGACGAAATTCATCGGCTGTATATGCACTTTTTACTCCTTTCGAACCTATTCAATGATCACAATTGTCGGAGAAAAACAAAAATTAAATTATTATTACGTTTTCCAGCAAAAAGTTCATTTAATCGAATTTGTTCTTGTCGTATATTGGATTTTTTTAAAATAAAATTTTTTGATGCATGATTACTTTCTGATAATCGATCAAGTTCACGAATATCATCTAATAGTTTCTTTTCATCACGTTCATGTTGCTTACGAATAGCTCGCATACGTGCAACCAAATTTCGTCTAAATATTTATGCATATAAACAAATAATAATTAACTATTGATATTTTTTTAATAAAAAAAAAACGAAAAAGAAAATTGACGACTGTATAAATCAAAAGTAGATAATAAATCTTTCATAATTATTATCAATAAGATAAAATCGATAGATTTATTTGTGATCATCGACTGTCTAATATCTGTAAATTTCTTAGTTATGGACAATATTGAGAAATTACAAGCGAGCACAGGACAAAAAAACATTCCTATTCCCATGTTTCTGCTTCTACAAAATAAATTTCAAATGAACAGTTATCCTTTAGGTGTCTTTATTCTACTTTGCTCTCAACTAATATGAATATCTTCTTACTTAATAATAAAGCTAAAAGCACTACAAAGAAAATCTTGTCTAACTGTTCTGAACTAAGACAAGTTCGGGTTTCTTTTTGTATCATTAATTCCCTGCTAAAGAATTGTTTTTTACTATTTGTAAAATTTGCTGATACCAAATATAATTAATATAGCACTATGTCAAATGCGAATCGAAAATGTTCAGGTTGAATTTTTTAAAGATTTTTATTAACCCAGTTGTTCTTGATTTATATCTGTTAACGTTCATACCTAAATATAAAGCGTCTTAGTACATTGTTCTTTTTTTACAATAAACTTGTAATCATTATTGCCATTCTTCGATTATCATTTATCTTCGTTTTAATATCGCAAATGTCTTACTCGATTTAACTGAATAGGTCAGCCTTAAACTTTTAATTAACAGTTCATTTGTTTAGTACTATATAGTTTCAGTTAGCGTGCAATGAAATGGATAAGACGACAGAATGAATAAGTGCATCCTGTATCTTGCTTATTTTATTCAGTGGCTGACCAGAGCAAAAATTTTACTATTACTCTGTCCTGTTCTCTGCTCTACAAGGAACATTGGTCACTGAAATTCATTTCAGCTTAGTATGTTTTGTGAAATTTTATTCAAAATATAGATGCACAGAATCGATTTAGTCGCACCCATATATAGAACTTTAGTAAACAATTATAAAGAGTACTCTTCGAGTCAGTATTCAATATGGTCAAAAGATTATAAGTGTATTCAAAAAGAAATTCTCTAATATATAGTTCTCTTATTCCAACCATATAAGATATTTAAGATTTTAACTAAAAGAATTTGCTAAGAATCTAATAGAACCATGTTTCTACATTCGTCTTTTTCAAGAGGATAAATTTTTTTGAAACACGATCTAAAATGAGGGTTGAAGTATGGGGGTAGAACTTTCGAGGCCTCTTCTCCAACATCACCAATCACATATCCGTCGCATCTCGTTATAATATAAGAACTACGTCCTTATTACATATCTGGAGGTTTAAATGAAAGGATGGCACAGAAATGTGTTTCAAAATAAATAGAATAGAACAATATCTATATGATTAGGAATAGCAACTAAATTGTATTTCAAATTTTTATCCCACACGGATTGCACTAGCAGCTTTTTTCTTAGAATTATACTATTCATTTTAAAAAAGCAAAAAATGAAAGCCACCACTTCATGATTAGCGCATCTAAAGTTATTTTCAGTTACGATAAAATCTGTCTAAATTATAAAACGGAAAATGAGAAGAATTTATGATTTGTTTGTTTTTTGGAATTTCAAACAAATTTTCGTACCGATTTGCAAAACTTTCTGAACATTCAGATGTCAATCGACGAGATTCATCAGTTGCATTTTGCATCGCAATACGAAGTAGATTATATTCTTCAATCATTTCACGACGTTTATCTAACATACGTTTAATATCAGTGCGTAATTCAGCATTATTTGCACAAATTTTGCTTAATTCAAGGTTCATCTAAAGATTAATATTATTTATAGATGATTGAAAATAGACTACAAACACGATGTAATTGATTTTCTGCTTGTATTAATTTTGCTTTATTATTATTTTGTCCAATATCATATTGATTATTATGTGTTTTTCTATTTTGTTCTGAATCTTTTTCAAATTGTTTTATCTGAGATAATTAACAAAATTTCTTTTTTGTTAAACTTGTTTTCATATCCCAATATCACCTTATTACAAAGAGAACGAATATTTTTTTCAAGATTTATATTATCTTCTTCAATCTGTTTGACATTATTCCATAACTTTTGATATTCTTTTGTTGGTTTTTCATGAGTAATTAAATTTTTACGTATAAGTAATTCTTTTTTTGAACGTTTTTCTATATTGAGTAGTTTTCTTAAATTCATCGAAATTATTTTTTTTTTTGGAATAAAAAAAAAATCTCTTTTACTCTTGTATGAGAATTGAATTACGTGTACGATGTAAAAATCGTTTTATACGCATTTCCAAACGTCGATGAAGACTTTTAAGTTTGGTTTCTTCAACCGTAAGAGCAGCTACTTGATTTGAAAATTCTATTAATTTCATCCGATCACTATTCTTAAAAAAAATAACAGTTATCTTCATACTTTTTAAAAGTGTATGTATCGTACTTCTGATCTATGACAGGTATTACATTCATTAACATTAACATTTGTATTAATCGGAATAAATTCTTATTAATAGAAAGCAAAAAAATCGTGCAAAAAATTTATACTTGAATATAGTAGCGTAGCCAAGGGTGGGGGCAAAGTCGAGTTCCACTCTATCACCAGAAGAAAGACAAACGTAATAATTACCATCCTTGATACTACACTGTATGGATTACTTCTCAAGATCGTACGGCATTGCCCTACCACCCACGATGTCCTGATTACGCCAGTATTTGTATTTTAATCTACCTTCAACATTGTTCGAATCTTGATGTATTTTCAAAGGCATTAGAAAAAGAATTTTTTTAATAACGAAACATTAAAATATTTTTTTTTTAAATATATTTCCCGCGTAAGATTATATAAGAACACAAAAAATAGAATATTCTTTATTTTTACAAACGAATATTAAAGTACAGAAGAAGAGAAAAAAAAGAAATATTTTTATATTGGCCGATGATTACGTTCTAATTAGATTAAATTGAATAAATAAAAGATATTTTTTTAGTCGAAAAACTTACTTGCAGAAGATCGAGTGCGTTTATGTTTTGATGTTTGTTCTTCATCATCTACTAAAAAATAATTAAAGATTGTTTTTTTTTCAGATTAAATTTTGAAATAAATACTTTTTGTTTTCTTGATTTTTCGTCTTCGTTGTTTTTCTTCATTATCAATTGTTGATGGTTTAGATTTTTTACTTTTAGTAGCATTTGTTATTATTTCATGTTCAATATCTGTAATTTCTTGTTCTTTAGTTTTTTTAGTTTTTCTTGTATGATTTTCATTATCATGTAATCTTTCTTCTTCATGATCATATCTTTTTGATTTGCTTCGTTTTTGAGTTTTTCGTCTATTATTAATTGTTAAATTATCATTATTGTCATTATCATCGGATGTTTCATGTGAATGATAATCTACTTTGAGTTTTTTATAATTTTTAGTTTTTCTTGTATTTTTTTCATTATCATGTAATAGTTCTTCTTCATGATCATATCCTTTTGATTTAGTTCGTCTTTGAGTTTTTCGTTTATTATTACTTAATAAATTATCATTATTATTACCATCATCAGATGTTTCATGTGAATGATAATCTATTTTGGATTTTTTATGTTTTTTTGTTTTTCTTTTGTTGGTAATAGTTTGAGTAAACTTTGATTGTGTAGTTGTATTTTCGTCATCGGATGTTTCTGCTGGACGATCAATTGATTTTGATTGTTTACGTTTTCGAGTCTTTCGTTTTTTTTCAATTTGTTTTTCTAATGATGCTTTTGCTGCCGCTGCTTCTGCTGCTTCTCGTTCAGCAATAATTTTTGCAGCACTTCGAGTCTTTCTTGAACTAATAATCATCGGCTTGGATTTAGTTTTAGTAGTTATACCTCTTCGAGGTTTTGCTGGTACTATTTCTTGAACAGAAGTTGACTCTCTAGAATTGACAAATAAGTTTCATAATGTCGAAATTAAAAATGTGATGACTTACTGTTGAATTGGAGGATCTGTTTTAGGAACAGAATTATCATTTGTCGTATCTGAATGAAAGCAAGTAGTAACTTATACGAAATCAGTTAGGATTTATATCCCTACGTTCAATGAGCTGATGATGAGGACATAAAAACTTTTTTCTGATGAATTGAATCGATCTCTCTAACTTATTCAATACTTACAAAGAGAAATTTCATACATATATATATGCACCTAATTTTGATGTATTTATTACTAAGATATGGATAGCAAAAAATTAAAGATCTTTACTTTTGCTTTCGTATGATTATTAAGGAAGTACTCTAGAATTTTTCATGCTATCATGATCAGCTCTTTAAAGTTAATAAACTAGTATAGATTCAAATGGAAATAGAGAATCATATTAGGTTAACTTACGTGATATATGTTCTGATGATATTACAGATGAATTAGTGTCAGTAACAACTAATACATCATCATCTGGAATAGTTGGTCGTTTATATTTATTCTGATCATCACTAATTTGTTCTGTTTTAATGATATCAAGCAAAAAAGTTTGACCAAAACGATGAGTATTTTCTATGGCTTTTCTAATATCTATATAAAAAGAAATATAATATGACAATTCAACAATAAACTTCATTTATTCTACTCGTTCGATTTTGGTCGAGTGATGAAAAAATTTCATTTATTGTTTTTTTATTACTCTCATGACTAAGTGATGATGATTGTTCATTAATATCATCTTCAAGTGAAACAGTTCTATCATAAAGAATTGTTGGTGTAAAACAAAGTCGTGCTGGTATATTTGGTTGAGAATCTATGAATAATGTTTCAGGTTGTGTTACAGCTAAATATGAACGACAATGTTGATTAGGAGCTCGATAAGTTCCATTTGATTCATCATAATAGTCATCGTGCTGTATTACACCGCCAACCATAGTTTCTTCAGGTTTAACAACAAATGTTGTATCCACAAATTCTAAATGTTGACGAACTGTACTAAGTGGCAATATATGAATACTAAATCGTCCATCTTTTCTTAGTATGGAATTATCTTGATCACTAGGAATATGAACTTTAATAGATGGAACTATTGTAAGACGTTTTGATTGTAGTCGAGACTCTAAATATTAATTATTATTATTGTATAAAATGCTCTCTTTTTTTTTTAGAATCATGGTTCTTCATTTACTTCGAATCATTTGTGTAAGTAGTGGTGTTAATGTTTTACTATCCTTTGAAGAAGAAAAAAAAACGAATTTTAAAATAAAAATGAATAGAAAAATATAATTTTAATTACCAATAATTTTGATACATGTTCTTTATCTTCTTCTTCTTCGATTGTGTCAATATTTGATGCTGGACTTTTTTGTACTATTTGAGGATAATTATTACGAGAACGAATATCACCAGGATTAAGTAAATTTCTTTTTTAATATAAAAACTTTAAAAATAAACAAAAGAAAAATTTTTTTTTGATACATACTGATTCATTACAGAATGAATTTCTTTCCAATGTTCAGCTTCTTCATGAATAATTTGTTGAATTATATTACAATGTTCTTTAACAATAACACGTAGATTTTCCATCCTCTAATAATCAAAATAATTTGTCAAGCGGATAGAAAAATAATACTATTACTTTATCAAAATAAGTTCGAAGTGATTGTGAAGCTAATTCAATCATATTATCAAGTACACGCAATTTATCATGATATTTTAATAGACGTTCATTGACATCATTTATATTTTCTTCAATTTCAATATTATGAGAAAATCTATTTCTTAACTGCTTTTCAAATTGTACTACATTTTTATACAAAAAAAAATTATTTATTAGTTATGAATTCATTCATCGATTTACCATTGATACTAATTTCAATAAGTTTACGAGCAAATCGACATTTATTTCGTGTTGTTACAAATCGAGTTCGATTCCATGTTAATGGAAAATCGAATACAGTTCGATTAAGAACAGTCATTACTTATTGAATAGAAAGAAAGAGAGAAAACGAAGTATTAAAATAAAATAGAAAATAATTCTTCTTGTTCAGTATTATAAATCTTTCTGATTTTTATTATGAATACAATTATCGAAACTGTTTTTTTGATCACATTTATTTCATCCAATAAACTATCAATAGATAACAGATGTCACAAATTGCATTTGTCAAATAAATATTTCATTCTACATATCTTAATCATAATGAATATTATGTTGTCACATAAACGAGATAAATTAGTTCTATAAAGTAACATGTAGTTATTCTTCTTATTTTTTTCAGTTTCGTTGAAGAAATGAAGAAATAACTCATTTTATGTAACAATTGGATCAAAAATTGAAGACTAGAATAATATGTATCAATAAAAAAAGAACTTAAAAATTATGTACATGAAAGAGTAACAAGATTCAAAAAGAAAAATCAGAAGAAGAAAAAAAAACAAGTTCATTTGTTAGAATTTTTCACATTCTAAATTTCTACATGATTCGATTAGTACAATTATGATAGATTCAATATGAATTTGACTCGAACAATTTTTATAATAGAACAATGCAAACAAAAGAATAATGATTAGTTTTGAGAACATCTCTAAGTAACTATTTACATGTTTTAACATCATTAGGTAGCCGATATTCTTCCTCATATCAATTAGTTTTTCTCTCGTTGTTTTTCTCTTTTTCATAAAATTTTTTTGTTTCTTTCTACGTATGTTTTTGTGGGTCAAAAATAACTTTCTATTATTGTACTGATTCTTTTCATTCGTTTGAATTATCATGTTTATTGCTTTGCCAAGGTTACTCAAATACACACTTTCTCTTGGTTTTTATAGCAAATTTCTTCTTTTATTTGAACGACTATATAAAATTGACATTCAAAAAATATTGACGAATCCTTTTTTCTTTTATCAATGTTTCAATCTGAAAAATATTTATTTTTAGTTAAAATCAAAAAAAGGAGAAGAACACCATGAATGTTGAATATTGTGATGTAAATGCGTGATATTGTGTTCCATACAACGATGTTTGGTCAAGTATTTCTTATTTCTCTTATTTTCACACTTGAATACAAAAAAAACTAAAGAATGATCAAAATTGTATTTTTGTGGTTCGTAAAGAAACTGACATATTACAGAAAAAATGATCAGTGAATATTCAAGACAATGTAAATATCATTGCATATGATTACAAACAAACATTATGATGAAACATTCGAAAAGATGTCATGAATATGTGTTCTATATCAAGAAATCCAATGATGATAATATGCAGTTTTTTTTGTTGATACGAATGTTTATTATTCAAAAGAAAGAGAATCATTTTTTAATAATTAAAAAAAAAGCAGATGTTTCACATAGTGCTTGCATGGGTACAAAGCATATTTCACTTTATTGCATTTATTAATTTATCGTTATATAGTTATGCAGTACTGATACAATTGCTATGAAGTATATCTAACATTTCATAAACGATAAAGTATTATTCGGAATATTTCAAGAGTTAAATTATCTCTTTGATCTGAAATAGCTTGATATACAGTATTGACGACAAGATGAAATTCGTTACAATTGATCATGAAGAAATCTAAATAGTTCGACTTTTTTTTAATCTCAAAATATTTCTGATTATTTTTTTGTGTTTGATTCGAATTCTAATGTGGGTCTCACTATGTATTTAGCAGTTAGACACCAGATATCGCAACTGTATTCTTTAAGAAGTTTTGAAAGTGGAATTTAATTAGATAAGAAATATGATGCAGTTTTCATATTGTGTTAGTATAACATACCATTGTCAAAAAGATAATATTTGCAAGTTAAAACAACAACAGAAATTTAATCACTCATATGATTTAAATGAAATGAAGTTATAGTTTGAATTTGATCGAATTTTTTTGCTTTATCTTTTCCCTTCATTTTTCTTATAGTGGTTTGAAATAATTCACATAATTAACTCTTTCATTTTCATTTATAAAATAATTACTTCGTAATATAACTACATCGATTATGGTAGACATCTGGTTTTTATAGCACACTAACGACAAATGTTTAACCAATGGAAAATTTTTCCTATCCTATACTGACATTATATGGTGGTCCACAATCATTTCAATTTGCTTAGTAACTATTTTTTATGTTTTCTCCTTTTTTATTTTCTTGAGCGAACGTCATCACTCTCTCGGTACGTTCGAATCGACTGCTCGTCGTTGTGCCATAGTTAACGACTATGCCTATTTTTTTTGTTTCTGTTGACTCATTCGTTTTCATTTCATCTCTTGTATTTTAAAAGCTTTAAAAAAAAACGATTTTTTTTTCAATGTCTGATACTGTAATTGTTAATTTTTCTTCTCCAACAACAATTTCTGTACAATCCGTATCTTCAAATTCATCGTCATCATCTGATACAAATGGCTATGAAATAAAAGCTGATACTGATTCTGATTTATCATTTGTTTCGAAGAAAAAATTAATTCAATTTCAACCAGCAAATCATGATATATTTCATTCATCAAATTTTAATGGACCATCATTTAAACAAATTATTCTTGTCTTCATTACTCTTGTCTCAGTTACATCATTATGTTCATATTTGTATAAGGATTCATTAATTAATATTTTACTTATACTCGAAACATTACCATGGTGGTGGACGTTTCTATTTTTTTGTGTCTTATTCACGCTTGTTTCTTTACCATTTGCGTGGGGTAAGTGTAAATTAAAACAAAGAAAATTTATATTCATTGACACTTTTCTAGGTTATATATTGTTAAATATAGCTTGTGGATTTTTATATGGACTTGTTTATGGTATGATATTTATAGTAGTGTATGTGAGCATTGGTTTATCATTATCATTTTATATTTGTAATTATATCTTAACACATAATTTTCGTATTATTAAAAATTTAAAAACAACATTTGAAAGTAGTGAAATTATTCAAACAATAATTAAAGTTCTTAATAGTGTAGATGGTTATAAAATTATTTTTCTTAGTCGACTTACACCAGTAAGAGACATTTTATTTTATTGTCTTTTGTTTTAATATTTTCAAAATATTCTATTTTGATAGATTCCTCTTGGTTTACAAAACGGATTTTATTCAATAAGTAATATTCCATTTCGCATTTATCTTTTTTGGTCATTATGTGGTTTAATACCAACTCAATTTATTTATTGTTTACTTGGCTCACGTCTTCATTCAATGACAGATTTAATGTTAATTGATAAACGAACCAAAACTGTCGGAATCGTTGTTGGTCTTTGTGAGTGTTTCATGACACTTGTTTTAACGTATTATGTATTTCACACAGCAAAAAAAGTACTTAATAAGTTATTGCTTGAAACATCAGCATCAAGTGAATGTTTGATTGCTGTTAAACAATAAAAATAATTTTTTTCTGTTTTATTTTCATATTACAATAAATCACTTTTCATTTTGTATTATTTGACACAATAAACAATCAATGAAAATACTGATATAACAGTAATTATGATTTGATGCAACACAATTCTATCAATAAGTTGGAACTTTATATTTTGATGGTGAAATTATTTGTTTATAAAGAACAGCAAATTTTTTACTTAGCTTAATAAGTGTCAAGGCGACTTGTTTTTCTTTTTTTAATATTATTTAGGCTAGAATACTGAAAGAGTCACATGAGAGAAAATTATGTATAATAAGGATAAAATTCATTAAATTTATAATCTGTATTAAAAACAAAAATAAAATAATACTAACCAATGGCATCTCATTATTAAATACAAAAAAGACTGTAAATTAATTTCTATAATTTGAAAGTTTGTTCATTATAATTAATATATTTGATTCAAATATCAATGATCAATATATATATATATAAGCGTTCAACTCTTGTTTCAGATGAGTCTTTGGTGTGATAAATATCGTCCAAAAACTTTTGATGAACTTGATTATCAATTAGAGCAAGCAGCATTATTACAAACAATTGTAAACGGATCTTTCTTTTAAATCTGCATCATATATATTCGTTGATAATTTAGGTAGCTAGTGGTGATTTCCCTCATTTTTTAATTTTCGGTCCTAATGGTTCAGGTAAAAAAACTCGAATACAATGTTTACTTCATGCTCTATATGGTGATGGTGTACAATCTTTACGTATTGAAAATCATGAATATGAAACACCATCACGTAAAAAAATCGAAATAACTACAATTGGTAGTAATTTTCATGTACAAGTTAATCCAAGGTTTATATCAAAATTAAATCAATTTCATTGAATAAAAGCAAATCAAACACTTTTTCTTTAGTGATGTTGGCATTTATGATCGTGTCGTTATTCAAGAATTAATTAAAACAATTGCACAAACCAAACAAATAAATATCAGCGAACAACGAGCATTTAAAGGTGCACCAAATATTGATATACTTAATATAAATATTGATTCATGAATTCATTTTTACTCTATAGTCATTGTTATTGTTGAAGTTGATAAATTAACACGAGATGCTCAACATGGTCTTCGTCGTACAATGGAAAAATATGTGAGTTCATGTCGACTTGTACTGTGTTGTAATTCAACATCACGTGTAATACCTGCAATTCAAAGTCGATGTCTAGCTATAAGAGTTGCTGCACCAACGATTGATGAAGTTTGTTGATTTATTTATTTATTTATTTATTTATTTATTTATGATTTGAAAATTTTTTCATCTAGATAAGTGTAATTCTAAAAAAAGTAGCGAATTTTGAAGGAATTCAATTACCAATTGATTTAGCAAATCGTATTGGTGAAAAAAGTCAAAGAAATCTTCGAAGAGCTTTACTTATGTTTCAAACATGTACTACACAAAAGTAAAGATTTTGATTTAGAATATGGATAACAAATTTTTTTTAATTAGAGTTCCATTAACAAAAGATCAGCAAATCACTGAACCAGATTGGGAAATATATTTACGTGATACAGCACGAATGATTGGTGAACAACAAACGCCGCAACGGTAAATAATCTTTTTTTTCATCATTGAAAACCTACGCTTTTTTTGTAGGATTTTAGAAGCACGTGAACGTCTTTATGAATTAATTGCACATTGTATTCCAGCAGAAATTATTTTTAAAGTAAAATCTTCTTTGTTTAGAATTTCTATTAGGATTGAAAATTTATTCATAGGGTTTACTTGAAGAATTATTAGCTAATTGTGACGATGTATTAAAAATTCAAATCACGCAAATAGCTGCTGAATATGAACATCGTCTTCGACAAGGCTCAAAAGAAATCTTTCATCTTGAGGCATTTATAGCAAAATTTATGTGTATTTATAAACAACATATGCAAAAAATGGCTGCTGGTCTTGACGAAGTTTTTGATTAATTCAATATATGGAGTTAATTCTAATGAAATTTCTTTGTTTTTATATATGTCAGATCGATTAATAAAGATTCAAATGTGTATGTGTACAATGAAAGAAAAAAAGTTTCATAAGTGCATTATATAGTTTTATGAAATCGATAGTCATTTTATCATTGTCAGTACATTCCAAGTACATTGTTTCTTTATCATGTAAGCGGATATGTTATTCTCCTATATCCGTCTATTAGTGATTTGCAGTATGATTAATTTATTGATTTGTGAAATTGAGTTTTCAAAGATTTGATAATAGTTAATCATATTTGCTCTGTGACCATAGCTTCACGCTCTGACTGAACGAATGACAAAGATTTCTGTTTGACATTGTTCCTATCGTCAACAGTTTCCACTTCAGATATTTCGAATCTTTGCATGTATTTTAAATTTTACTGACATTTTTAGCTCATATTTTATGTCCCACTGAGATTCGACATATTATTGCGATGGCTAATAGTTTGATCAAATAAAGGCGAGAATATTTTGATATTCTTATATTTTGAGCGGTAAATGCTGCGAAAGTTTCTATACGTATTGTTCTTCTTGCCAAATATCGAACTACTTCGTGGAGATAAGGTCAACATCAAACTAACGAGTTATGCAAAAGTTCTTGAACAAATTTCGGTTCATTTTTGATCGATTAAAGCATATGTGAGTCAATTCGAAAGCACTTGTACGGAATCTACGTCGTAAGTTCTTTCGAACTCTATGATCAAAAAAAGTTCTTTCATATCTTATCTTTCCATAGTAAACACATTTTTAAACAGCACTAAAATGTGATTTGTAAAAGAGAACGAACACCAAAGAATGTATCGATCCCACAGCATGTTGCAATTTCTTTCGGTTCATTCCATGAGATGATGTTTATATTTTTTGCATCAGACTATCATCTTTATTGTTAACAAATTATGTAGAAAATATTATGGAATTTTTGTTTAGATAACATTGAAAGAACTCATTCTCGGATCTCTAACCATGTTCAGATTGATGTTGGTATTGTTTTGCTGGCTGTTCAACTTTGTCATTTTTAGTCATTGGCTCAGACATGCTCATAGAACAAGTATCTCGGGCCATTTGTAGCCACCATTTCAACTATTTTATCAGCAGTGGCGTCGTTTCAGTCTCAAAAAATAATATTGGCTCATCATTATTTTCACATTCAGATTTGACATTATTTCTTACATCGTTGTTTGTTAAATTGTCGATCACACCATCTTACGTAATACCGTATGGTTTCATATTAAGTTTGTAGCGAACTGAACGGCGTATCTAACCAAAAAAAAAGCAGCGCCATACTATCGATCCCTTTGGATAAAATAAATAAAATACTGAAAGGTATATTTTTCTGTACCGTCTAGTTTGAGCTGTTTTTACAGACCACATTTTAGTCCTGTTTAAAGATGCGCTCGCAACTTAAAGACAAGACATGATAAAACCTTTTTGAACATACATTTAGAAAGAGCTTTCGACGATGATTCTATACAAGTGCTTTCGAGTTCATCCACACGTGTCTTACGAGGGAACATTCCCAACTGTCACATCGCTTTTGAGTTGAGCATATGCGCATCATGTAGATCCTAATGATCTATGAATCCTCTGGAAAAAGTTCGTGCTGCTAGCTTACCACTGCCGAGATACTGCATTTTTACTGTATGTTTAAGCAAAAAGCCGTGGTCCCCCTCAGGAACACTAGGAAAACTGAGTTTTGAATTTCAACTTGAAACTTTGCACAGAGACAGGCCTAAATGAGAATAATTTATTGTGAAACTTTCAAATCTTTTGCTTGCTCCTAGTTAGAAATAAGAACATCGGAATCTGCTGGTGTATATAAGCAATTTTACCATGGCTGTATTTTAGGATAGGAACAATGAAAAGAGCTGAAACTTTCACAATAAACTATTGTCATTGAGGCCTATCTCTGTGCAAAGTTTCAAGTTGAAATTCAAAACTCAGTTTTCCTAGTGTTCCTGAGGGGGACCACGGCTTTTTACTTAAACATACAGTAAAAATGCAGTATCTCGGCAGTAGTAAGCTAGCAGCACGAACTTTTTCCAGAGGATTCATAGATCATTAGGATCTACATGATGCGCATATGCTCAACTCAAAAGCGATGTGACAGTTGGGAATGTTCCCTCGTTAGTTCGCATTAGTATTCGTAGAAACTAAGATAATAACTGATCTAATATATAATATATTTACGATGACTTTAGTTGTGTGAACTATTACGAACATTATTATATCACAGAACACATTGACACTGATTTTTTCTTTTTCTCATGAACCAGAAGTTTCTCTATGCTATTATTTTCAATGGTGGTTGATCACAATGAATCGATAAAACCATTAAAATGTTGTCTCTAATGGCAATACCGTAAAAAAATTGTAGTTTAAGCAAAATAAAAAATCTCGCATGTCAATTAAATTTTCAAGTTTTATTTCATAGTATTAATAAACCAGATACATAGAATTTGCTCTTATTTTTAACTTCACATGCACTGACTTTCACTTAACAGTGCGTCGATCATTTTTAGATGGATTGTTTAATCTAATGCTAAAATATTCTCATCTAAATAAAAAAAAACGCCTATGTTACCCTCATAGGTCCTTGACATGAAAGTCAATCAAGTCGTGATTGCTGTTTGCAATCAGAATGCATCATGTTTTCTCTCTATGGTGAAAGTATGAAACAAAAAAATCATGTTTGAATATTTGTTACTTAGTAGAAAGACTTTTTACGACTAGTGTTCATTGAAAAATGATCGTTGTCTGAATGTAAACTGATATTTATTTTTACATATTTTAAAGGTATAAAATCATTTGATGAAGTAAGTGATCAGTTAATAAAAAGTTTAAAACATGATCAATACAAATGTATTAATACTCAATCATTTTTAATGGATAATCAATCATTAATCGATGATAGTAGTGATATATATATAAAATCAACAAAATCTACACGTAATTGGACAATACGTGAACTTGAAGATCATTTAATAGAATTACAACGTAAAAAAATGAATACAAGTGGAATAATAAGTAAATTATTAACAAAATATTGTACAGAATGTTTGGATAGTGAACGTACAATGACAATACCAGTACGAGAATCTTATATGAAACGTATATCAGAATTAGAATCAATTTATTTTGATAAAACAAAAACAACAGGCTTTCCATCATTAGGTGTTATTGCTATTTTAATTGATTATTGTAAGTTAAAAGTTTCTCTTTTTAGAAAAAGAAACTATTTTTTTTTTTTGGTATTTTTAAAGATTCAAGAGTTGAACTTAATCTTGATAAAGTTATTCATTATATAAGTCTATCAAATGATATTGATCCAAAATTTAAATTAGATCCACATAAATGTGTTAGTGTTATACGTTTACTTATACGTAAAAATTCGTTTAATAAAGCAATTGAATTAATGGATTCATTAGGAGGTTATGATGTTGTACCAAATTATATGTATCGTCGTGTACGAGATTTATTATTAGATGCATATTCATTAACTAATTTTAAACAATTTCAATATCTTGTTAATAAATTATTAAAAAATAAATATGTTGATCCATCATCAATTGTACTTTCATTAATTGTACGAAAATCTTATCAAGATCATGGACCATTACATGCATTTGAAACAATTAAAACTATACTTGTTCAATGGAATAATCTTGTTGGAATGTTTCCAATAATAAGAAAATTACTTCGTGATGATTGTACAGAAGAACTTAAACAGGTATAAAATTTTAATAAATTAGATAAACGTATCTTTTTCGTTGTTGAATGTTTTTGGTTCTCGAAGACGGTACAACTGATTCAGCTGAAATTTTTATCACAGATAGAGCATCAAAACTAAGGAAACACATGTTCAAGAAAAAAATATTTTTCGAATGAATTTTTGCAGTTTTTTCTCTGGAAGGTCCTGGTTTTCATAAGACCATATCCGAATACATTACGAACCCCATCAAACTTCATCCGATGGAGCTGAAAATTTGTTGTTTTAGCTAGTTAAGATTATATCTCAGAGGCAATTTTAGTCTTCTCCAATAAGTTTACCTATTTTTCTTATGAGAGAAATTCGTAAAGGTTCAGTGCCGAAATTGTGGTCTTGACTTTCAGAATCCTAGAAGCTCGAACAGGGAAGTCAAAAACAAAAACAGTCGACTTTATCTTTCGCAAATACTTTCAATTATCTATGATAAAAATTTCAGTCCGATTAAACAAAGTTAGATCGGGATCATAATGTATCAAGATGGGCTCCTATGAAAACAAATGATGTTCTCCAGAAAAAAAAAACCCGAAAAATATATTTTTCTTGAACCATGTTAGAGAACCAGAAACAGTCAAAAAAGTGAAGATGCTCCCTTAAACATTAAGATTTATATTATTTGAAGTTTAAATATGATACTATGATCGATTCAAAATAATTGTTTAGCATCGTGTCAATGGTATTGCAGCATAGCATCAAATTACGAAAAAAAAAGAAGAAATTTCTGATTTTATAGATACTTTTAAGAGTCGTTCATGAAGCTATATAGCTTATACATATGATCTGGTTTGATGACTTGCTATTTTTGTAAAAAGTGGATTTCTGAATTCTCTGTTTTATTAAACTATGAAGGATTTTACGACTCTATTTCATTGTACATGTGTAGTTTAGCAAACTTAACATGTCATGAGTGTGATAAAAGGTTCAATAGAAAGAGAATAGATCTATTATCCGTTGAGCAAAAAGCATTTTAGTGAAGTTTATTTGAAACAACTATTTCGTGTATTTTTTGATAACAATGACTCAGCATATTGAATATGTTCATAAGAAATAGTCTTGATTCATTATGTTTCTCCTCAACATTGACTTACTAGTCTGTTTTATTCTTTTCTATTCTATTTAAACATTTTTCCATACATGACATTGATCTCTTCTTATTACTTCAAGTCGAGAAAATCTTTGCACATTGATTCTGAAGGTAATATTTATTGATTTAAAAAAAAACTTGATTACTATATCTGAAGATTCAATGCGCGAGTTTTTTCTATTTCTGAAGGTAACTAGTCAGAACACAGCGTAACCGATCACTGATCGAGTGTTAAAACCATAGACCTGGGACAATAGCAGAGGACCTCTAGGAAGTTTGTAAATGAATTAAACCTTTTTCAATTCAGGCTTCGATTTTTTCAAAAAGACAAACAATTAGAATTATATTTGAATATAATTTAAACAATGAAAATTTCTTTTGTTAGGTATTAATCAAAATTGGTAAAATTCGTTCTCGTACATATGCATATGAACAATTAGCATTTGCTTTAATTCATGAACGTCGTTTATCTGAAGCTTATAAAGTTTGTCAAAATATAAGTCGTTCAACATTTGAAGAACATTGTCAAAGATATGTTCGAGAATTATTCTATTTTCCATCAGATAATCAAAATCTTGATGATGAATCATCACCAATAAATAATTCAATAAGAAATGATATCTATGAAACTGATTATGTATTTGATACAAATACAATATCTCTTATTTATTTTATTGATTATTTTGAACAATATCCATCACATACACGACATTTATCAATTGATACATTATTCTATAGTTTATTTCGTGCATATGAAAAAACAAATCGTTTAGATGAATTTACAAAATTAATGCGTGAATATTTATCAAAATATGTTCAATATTTATCATCAAAAACAAAAGACGCATTTAGTCAAGCTGGTATAACATTACCAATAAAATCATTATCATCACCTAAACAATCAAGAAAAACTAATAGTCATAAACATGAACGTTTTTTACAAGATCATGATTATGAAGAAGATTCTAATTCACAAAATAGTCTTTCCTAATCTATTGTTGCTGTTTTTTTTGTTATTTGTTTTCCTTCTAGATTATTTTACATTAATTGCTTAGTTTTTATGTTATCATCTTTTCTATTGAATAAGTCACATCGATTGAATTCAATTTTCATTAAAAAATATTTATCAACTATGACAGGAATTCAATTAAATACAATTCTTTCACATTTAAAAACTTATGCACCACTTTATCTTGCTGAACAAACATGGGATAATGTTGGATTACTTGTTGAACCAAATAATGATAATCCAGTAATAGAAAACATTTTATTTACAAATGATTTAACTGAACCCGTACTAGATGAAGCTATTGAACGACATGCTCAATTAATTGTTAGTTATCATCCAGCAATATTTAGTCCATTAAAACGTTTAACACAAAATAATTGGAAAGAAAGAATTATACTTAAATGTATAAAACATGGAATTACTGTTTATTCACCACATACATCATGGGATGCTGTTGATAATGGTATTAACCATTGGCTTATATCAGCATTTGGAATAGGTAAGAATTTATATTAATCAAATTCTAATAGAATTATAAAAGTACAAATGAACTCTACTTCAAATAATAATTAATTAACTCATAGAAATTTTTCTATCGAAATGGAAATTTTTTAAAATTAACTATCGGATTTATTTTTCTATGAATCAAGCTGACATTTACTAGAGTTATTGTAAAATATTTTTCATTTGTAAAAATTATCATAAAATCTTATTTTGAAAGTAAAAGTCGATAAATTCAAGCCTAATTCAAATCTTACAATCTTTTCGAATTATTTTATTATACACTCTCTAAACGAGTAAAAATTTGAATTTCAAACGTATATTATTAATATACGATCACACATCATTTATCAAACATGTCTCGTTATAATATAAGAACTACTTTCTTATTAGATTTCTGCAGGATTATGTAAAATAATGGTAAAAAGAAGTATATTGAAAGTAGAAAAAATAAAAAAATCTCTCAGGGATTAAGAATAGCAGACACAGCATGTTTAACACTTTAATCCCACATGAATTATGCTAACAAATTTTTATTCTAATTTTGACAAAAACATTTCTAAGTACAAAACATTTACTTTATTACTGAAATATTTTTCTCAAAATGGAACAAAATTTTTTGAGACAGATCTGTTCAAATCGAAAGAACAGTTCTTTCACTCATTTGAATTACGCACTCATCAACTCTTATTTGACATAAAATATTTGTTAATCATCTCACGAGCGAAATCTTCTAACTATCCAATTTTATTTATTTTAGTATTAAATGCTCTATGAAAACCTTGATATGTTATGAATACTCTCAAAAAGATTAAACTGCTGACTTATTACTGTCGCGACACTACATTTTTATGAGGTTTGTAAGCACAATAGCGTAGTATTCTCGAGAGGACTGAGAAGAAATAAGTTTCAAATGAAGCTTTACGGAGAAATAGTTCTTAATGATATTAAATGATGGTAAAAATTTCAGATATTTGAATTATTTCTATTCTAAAAAACAACAGCATCGAAATCTGCCAGTGTGTATGAGCGATGTAAAATAACATGTTATTATTATAGCAGTGCCTTAGAAATAGAAACTATTGAAAAATATGAAACTTTTACAATAAACTACCTTTCTTACAAACTGTTTCTCTGCAAAATCTTAAATCGAAATTCAATTTTCTCAGTATTCTCAAGGGATACCATGGTGTTGTGCTTACATATACCGTAAAAATGCAATACCTCGACAGTAATTAGTTAGTACTTCGAAACCTTTCCAGCGTATTCATAACACCTTTGGGTCTTCATGGATTTCAATACGATTGGATAGTTGAAAGACTTCCCTCATTAGTTCTTATTTTTTTTTGCTAAATGTTATTCAGTAGTTATGTGTTGAAATCTTGCTTCTATATCAATTAACTGTTTTGAATCGATCACTAATGATCCTACCCAGCTGTTTTATTTACGAAATGAAACTATTGACTCATAGATGATAAGAATTAAACGAGAGAAAATAATTCATTCAAACATTATCAACGATTCGAAGGACTTTGAACAAGCTTCTTTTTCAATCGAATGTTATTATAATGAAAATATCACATTCATTTACAAAAAAATACATTGGCATTTGCTTAGTAAATGTTAAAAATGAAAGAATCTGATAAAAAAAAAGCATAAGTGGTTAAAAACATTAAAATCTTGTTTCTATTGATCTGAAAATTTTTTTTATTAGATCTATCAGTTGAAAAGATCGTATTTTATAATATTTCATTAAATAAAATTAGAACATTTTGTTTTTGAATTCATAAAGATGAACAAGATTATACATCACGTCCAATTGTACAAGTTAAAACAAATGAAACACCATCACAAAATCAACATTTATTAACAATAACTCTTCCTAAGGAACATAATATTAATTCAATTAAAGATATCGATGATGTGACCATAATCAATGAAATATCGTAATGTTCTCCTTTTTCACACCATACAAAATCTAAAACTTAATTTGTCTAGTTGTAATACACTAAATGGACCAGCTATTCAATTATCTATTTCATGTTCACCACGCGCTGTTAGTTTAATAATAGACTTATATCGTAATGAAGAAAACATAAGTAAAACCATTCAAGTTATTGATGTTCAAAAAGTAATAGGAAAAAAAATCTTTTTTTTTCTTGACAATAAAATCCTATCTGATTTTCCTTCTAGCCTTTAGATTCTCGTCAAGGATATGGTCGTTTAATTGAATTAAAAAATTCTCGAACAATTCGTCAAATAGTTGAAAACGTAAAAACATTAACTGGTCTTAAATATATTCGTCTTGCATTAGCAAATAATAAAACAATAGATTCATCAATAAAAACTATAGCAGTCTGTGCTGGTTCAGGTTCAAGTGTATTTTCTCAACTACGAAATGTTGATATACAACTTACTGGTGAACTTACACATCATGCTATATTAGATGCTATACATCGTGGTACAACAGTTATTTTATGTGATCATACAAATACAGAAAGAGGTTTTTTAAATGTTATTAAAAAACATTTTGAACAAATATGGAATTCAAATGAAATTAAATTATTAATTTCCGAACGTGATCGAGATCCATTAGAAATCGTTTAATAGGACATCAATTTATGTGAATCACATTATGTTAACAATTTTTTTTTTACCTAAGATTTCGTACTTTTAATAGCAGTCGAAAACTAAAAGAATAATAAAAAAAGAGAATCGTTCGAAATATGACAATGTCAGAGATGTATACAGTAAGAAAGTTGGTCATTAGAATTCTGCAGATTTCGAATCTGATACAGAGTTCTATTGATTTATATTATTGACAAATACATAGCTAATTGTTCATAAGTTAAGTAAGAAATTATACGATTTATGATGTTTGAAGTTAAATGAAAATCTAGAATGTCGAGAAAAAATAACCTGAAAACTAATTCTTTTTTTTGACTCTGCTATTCTTAGTCGCTTATAAAGTTGATTTGACTAGATATTATTTTAACTTGATCTTTTCATATTTAAAATTTGTTCAAGCCAAACAGATTTCTATAGAAATCTGAGTTGAAAATTCGATTGAACGGATCTATTGTTCTCTTCTGTGAGAATCAAATGAAACGATATAGCTGAAGAATGACTTCTCAGAAATATTTAAAACTTTCAAGGTAAATAGATCTCGATGAATAGAGCAAAAGTTGTCATATACTTCCAATTCTCAAATACTTCCTTCTAGGAAATATTTGCATCGCAGAAACTTACAAATCGTCCTACTTTCTCAGTCACAATATGTCCGATAGAACTCAAGCTTTATCTGTAGATACTAAACACTCTTTTGGATGCCTCATTTTTATCTTCTACCATACGAATAAAAAGATCAAAATACTGAGCGTATCTCCAAAAATCAATGGTGCAAAAGTTTTCAAAAAAACAAAATGAGTAGGCACCTGAAACAATGCCTAGCACCTTTAAAAAAGCGTTTCAGCTCGTTCAAAGTTACTATGTCGAAGAAACAGGAGGCAGGACGATTCTATACTTTTTTTCGTATAAATTATCATAAGGAACATTTTGCATATTAAGAATAATCGCATTGCAATTATTTCTTTTAGAGTTTTCGTGAGTTAGATCTGATAAAAGTACTAATTAACAATGAAGAACTCTCATTTATATGGCATTAGACAGAGGACACTTCGAAATTATACCAAAGATCGAAAAAATTTTGATTTTAACATCCGAAAAGGAGAAAACGACGTCTCCTTAATATTAATCTACTCACTAAAATTGAATCATACGTTTTTTTTTAATATTGGAACGAAAATCGAAGACAAGCAATAGTTATTATAAATTTAATGTAAAAAGTTTAATTAAAAGTTGAATTGTTAAGAATAACAAACAATATATCTATTAATTTGATATTCACTACTTTGACAAAATAATGAAAAAGAATTCTCTAGAATATAGTCATTTAAACAAGAAATAATGAGCTCATCTTAATTTAGAGTAATTGGATCAGATTTTCTTTGCAGTTTTGTTTTTGAATGAATTATTATTTAAGAAGATATTTATGTTATTTGAAAAGCCAAGTGAAATTAACAAATTCGATGATGACAGACAATCTGATAGAGATTGAGAAAAAGCTAATCTATCTGATCGCAAAGGACGAAACAGAAAAACAATTATTCTGCGTTTATCTCTCTTATTTGAAAGAACTTGTTGAATGATACAATAAGAAATCTTAGAATTTTCAAAATATTTTATCAGTTAATGAAAGACTAATTTCATGTAGTATAGTTTTGAAAGTAATTTATTTTATGTTATTTAATAAATCGGGAATTTTCGATCTTTAAACGATCATTTTCAACCTATTAACCAGGACTTTGAACAGATATTACAAAAAACAAGATACAAGGTGACAATGTGTATGAAAACGTAATACATCATAATCTTAACATAACTTTCAAAACTATACTACATGAAATTAGTCTTTCATTAACTGATAATTTGACAAAAAATCTCAAGATTATACATATTTCTCAAAATGTTTTATATTTGGTTTTTCAAATTTTGAACATCTATTCACATACATGTGATTGGTCAGTATCCCTATATCAATAAACTATACAAATTTAATTTATTTTCGAATATAATCTTCAAGATTTTTCTTGTAAATTCTTGTTGTGTTTTATTGTTGAAAACATAGCTTCAAAAAATTATTTTTTTATAATGAACAACTCTATCTATTCTAATATAAGACTAAAGGCAGAAAAACTTAGATTACTAATCAAAGAGAGATCAAACGTCAAAGTTTGAACAGCTATAATTCATAATTCTATATTCCGTTCAGTAATAACAAAAAAAAAAAAAACTCTTTGATGAAATCAACAAGAAACATCTCAACTTTTTTTCACTTATCGCTTTACAGACTTGTCGGTGTTTAATCAAATACCAAATAACTATTTAGTTCGATGTTACACTGTTCTATTAATATGATTAAACTGTTTGAAAACTCACCTCCATGATAAATTATATATCGATCTACCAGGAACAAAATTTTTGTCATTTGTATTCACTAGTGCATGTTCATTTGAGTGCACATGTCAAATTAAACAACTAATAATTTATAAATATATCTAGAAACTTTCATTTCCGAAATGTTGTCATCAATATTTGTGCTATCATGCGTATTTTAGATTAGTTATATATAACCTTTTTTCCATTTTCAATCATAAAATATAAATTTATGTGCACATATAATATTTTGATTAATAGTAAATATTGTCAAGATTATCATTTATTTCAAAAAACAAAGAACATGACTAGACACTACACACACACACAAATAAACATTGTACGTTTTCTTTTACCTTAAAATGAAAAAGAATTTGTTTTATTTTATCACTTTGATTCTTCAGTCTTTATCGATGGTTTCAATATTTGCCATTGTGCATTAAGCGATTGACCAGATAATACTGTTGACCAATAAACATTTTCTGGACATAGTGGTCCTTTCATTGTATGATTAATAATAGGACCAAATATAACTGAACCAAGTTGTTCTTTACATGATAATGATTCATGTACAAGACGTAATTCAATAGTAACTTCAGATGCAAAATCACGACGTAATTCAAAAACAAGTTCTTCATTAAATGTTGGACAATCTGATGTACGTTGTACACTAGTTTTTTTACGTTTCATTTTTTTTCCATTACGATCATATAATGTTACTTTAACACAAGCATCTGGAAATGGTTTTGTTTCAATTGATAATGGTCGTAAATTTTTTGCTTCAATAATAACAACTGATAATTTAGCAGCACTTTGTAAATAAGATAAAGATACAAGTAGTTCACCTAGATCAGGATCCTAAAAAAAAAAAAACAAAGTGACCAAAAAAAAAATTATTCTATCGAATTTCAGAAAAATATTAA
Organism: Rotaria sp. Silwood2; assembly: GCA_905329745.1. NCBI lineage: Eukaryota > Metazoa > Rotifera > Eurotatoria > Philodinida > Philodinidae > Rotaria > Rotaria sp. Silwood2. The sequence goes on along the minus strand of CAJNSZ010000001.1, from coordinate 1,918,454 downwards.
ACCTGTATTATTGATGATGCATCACATTCCTCTAATGGCTTTTTCATACGACTTTGATCCACTTCAGATAATTCATTTAAATCATATTTAACTGTAGCTATACGAATATCTTTATATAAAGGTTTAATTGTACTTATTTTATATAAAAATATTTCAATAGAACGATTATTTAATTGATCATAGGATAATTCAAATTCATTTAATTGTTTTTTATCAAATAAATAAGATGATTGTAGACGTGTTAAACGAACAATTTTTGTTTGAAATAAAGTACGTTTTTCTGGTAATAAACGAAAACGACAATAAAATGATATAAAATCACTAGTATTATTATTATTAACATAACTATCAAGAAGTTGTAAATTTTCAAATGATAATGTATCAATAAAAACACGTTCAATATCACGATCATAACTGATAGTTATACGAGATACTGGTCGTGTTAATTCATCTTCATTTGACGGATTTGTTGGAAGATTTGCTTTCTATTCATTACAAAAAATGAAAAAAATCATTATATAGAAAATAAATATTTTGTAAAGTTTATCGTATTTGAATTTACACCTAATAAATTCTTATTTATAGAATAATTGTCTAAGGAAATAAGTTAGTTCGAAGTTTTTGAAAGCCTCATAACAATTTCCTGATGTGTCGAAATTGATCAATATTGACTTATAAATAACAGTAATCAATAATAGTCTTTTTATAGTTATTAAAATAAGTTCTTTTGACAGATTTGTTTTTCTACATTATATACATGTTTGAACATTTTATAAACGTTTGAAATTTTCGTTCAACTAGAATAATGCTGAAGATTAGAATCATCAGTTCTCATCCTAATGATGTTCATTTAATCATAAAATCAATACTAGAATCTATAGATAAATTCTTTTTCGGTCCAAACAACAAAAAATTTTGGAAACTAATGCCATATGTCCTGTTCAGATACTCATAGTGTGATGTCATAACTTACAGCAGCTGCCGAAGCATATAATGCTTGTTGTAGTTCTTTTGGATCAATTGGGTCAAACATCGACGGACGTCGTCCACGTGTCTGTGAGGACATGTTTCTATCTAAATTATGAATTTTTTGAAATTTAATATTAATTATTCTAATATCTCTTTATACCACTATTGGGTGATGCTGAATTATTTGATTGAAGACTAGCACGTGGTGATGATGATGGTGGACCAACGGCAAATTGTGTAGGTGGTGTACCTATCAATAAAATAAGATAAATATATGAAGAAAAAAAGTATCTTTTTGTTCGATTTATTTCTGAATGCCACACAAATTTTATTAGAATTGTCAAGAAAGAGAAAAAGAACTTGCAAGACTATCTCGTTGTTGTTGTAACCGTTCTCGTTCTTGGATTGTTACAATGTAATGAAATGATGACGCATATGCTCAAATACATGGAAGAAAAAACGTTGGGGTCTAGTGCGGATCCTTATCAATATGTTTTGCTCTCGATTTCTACTCACGCAAATAATGATAACTATATACACGACATTCATCGATGAATAATCAAGCATAGTTGCTTTATGATTTTTTATTTCTTGATTCTATCGGTGTATATAAAATAAATAGTAGAATATTTCACTGACAATTTGACATCGAATCAAAACTTACAAGCCATTGCATATTACTATGAAATAATCTGAGACATGAGAACAATTATAATCTTTTTCTTGTGTTATCAATGTCATTTTTTCTTTTTTTCTTTTTAAATTGTGTTTGAAATAGAATAACAGAAAGAAAAAAATCAGTATCCTGAATTCGTTTAACACTTTCCCAAAGGCCTACTGAACTAATGAATATATATATATATATCAAATCAATGCCAGAAATCAAATGCATACAAAACACCAAATCAAAATTGATGCTCTATATATATATATATGCGTAAGAAAAAAATGTTCATTTCTTCCGGTAGAGATAATTACAAGGTAGTTCTTCTTCATCTCCGCTTTCTTTTGATATATTTTCAATACTTGATTCACACAATTGTAATTTCCGCTTCTCTTATTCTTTATATGATCTATTTTGCTGTAAAATCTTCGTTGTTCTTTGAAGTTCTTTTATGTATAGTTAACATAATGAAAGGAATTTCTCTTACCGAAGGACAAAATGAACGCTAAGGATAATGTGAATTTTCATGGTCTTCTTTTTTTCTCTCCTTCTTCCATTTCTCCTTCTAAATTAGATCCTTAGATTTGTTATATGACATGTTAAAAAGAAAAGAAAAAAAATAGACGATCAATTTCGGTTCGACTTGATTAACACCGATTGCTTCTTTTACAATGCAGATCATATTCTTTATTTCGATTGACAGTAAAATCAAGGTCAAATATATAAAGATTGAAATGTTAAAATAACAAAAAGAAAAGAAATCTTCTTACACCTACCGGATGTTGATGAAATCTGATTTAATGAACTAGGCAAAAAACTCGAATTCGATAATGATAAATTGAGAGGTGATGAATGAGCATCATTATGTGGTGATCCACTTACGGAACCACCGCTAGCACCTAAACTGTTTACACTATTATTATAGGCAGAAGTTCCTGCTGTCGATGACAATGAGAGACGTTGTAATGGAGAAATTAATGCTTGTTCGATAGTTTCATCAACTACAGCCGAACGATATTGACGATGATGATGAGTTGATGCATGAATAATAAGAGGAGCACTAAGACGACGATTAATACATTTATTGGCATTTGATGAAAGAAAATTTGAGTTTGAATTCCTATTCTCATTACTATCAATTCGTAGTGTTGTTTGTTTTATTATGGCACGAGGTGATGTTGAACATGATCGACTCGTATGTGCAGTTAATTGAGATGATTTGGTTGTTGTTTTCATCGTTGTTGTTGACGTAGGTACTGATGATTGTAGTGGCGGTGGTGGCGTTAATGATGAAATAACTACTATACTTTTTCGAGAATCCGGAATTGGTGATGATGAACAATCGTTATCAGAAGTAAATGAAGTAAATAAACGTCGAATAAAAGAACCCAATTTAGCCATATTTGTTTGTCAAACAATACAATAATAAATATTTATATATATAAACTATTCCTTTTGTTGTGTTCAAAGTTATCTTCATTAATAAAAATAATCATTTGAGAATTGAATAGGAAACGATATAATAATCAATGAGGTTTCTATGTTACCCTTTTATGTCTAGTCACACAGGTGTAAGACTTAAGTTAAAAAATATAAGAACGAAAACGATGATTGTTCTCGGCTTTTTTTCTGGGCTACGATCTTTTTCTTTATTCTATTTTATCATACTTCTTTTTCATCCGTTTTTTTTCCCACACTCCTATTCTCCGTTGAAGGAATAACAAGAAATAATCATAGAGGAAACAAACTGAATAGTCATGATGAGAACGGACTACGCTCGAACGAGAATAAGACTAAATTGTGTGTGTGTGTGTATGTGTGTGTAGCTTCATCGTCGTTTATGTTCTATATTTCTTTTCTTTTTTTTTCTTCGCCTTCATTTCCTTTTTCTTTATATTAGACGACACCTCTTTTTTTTTTGAAACTATATAACACAACGATCATCACCCAGGATCTTATGTAATTGAAGATTGCAGTGATACTGACAAGTGGCTACTTATGTCACTTCCAACAAGCTAATTCAATTCTGTAGTTTTGATAGGAACGAAAACATGTTATTAAGTACTCGACTTCCGAATGGAAATAACAATAGCAAAAAACAAAGATCTGTAGGCATGCATTCGAATGAATGTTCATATAGATTGAATCACATACGAAGAGAATACGGAAATAGATAAAATACATACTATAAAGATATTTATATCTGAGAATTGAGATAAAAACAAAACAAAGCAAAACAAAACTATTATTAAGAGAAAAAGAATGAATAACTAATTTATGTGACATTCTTGTTGCGAAGGAACCAAACGAGAAATTGCATCTGCATTTCTGTTTTCTTTTTTTCGGCGATTTAATCTAACAATGGAAGTCGTGTAAATAATACAAGAAAATAGTCTAATTCAATTGCAGATTTATTTTTATGTATAACTGAATATAATTATGTGCTAACGAACAAACCTAACCATACGTTTACTGGAGAGAAAAAAAGACTTGACTATTATTTTCACATTTATGAAGAAAACGAGAAGAAAATTATCGTTATTATTATTTATGTATTTATGAAAAATGTAGGATGACAATGAGAGAAGCTTTCAAGAAATTACAAAACAAAAAGAAAACAGTAGTCTTTTCAAATTCTGAATAAAATGATGTGCCAATTCATTATAAAAAGCAAGAACAATTATTTTTTTTCATTTAACTCTTGTTATTTTAAAATTGACCTATAATATGTGAAAAATAACTAAATTAAATAGTTTTTCTTTCTTTCTTTCTTTCTTTTTATCATTAAAGACAAAAATAATATACAAAAGAATTAATGTTCACAAATTTTTACCTTCAAATACTTGATAAAGAGGTCATGTTCATTGACCTTATATAATTTAAATTTAGAAAAAAAAGTAGAAACAAAAAGAATAGAAACTCTTACCTAGTAAACAATCTCATTGAAAACGAGCATTTTTTCTTTTATTAAAATTGGACTGTTAACAGTTTGAGATATCCAATAAACTAATATTTCTGTATTCTACAATGAAATTTTATCTCTTATATTGATTTCATGTAGTGAATATATCAAATATTCGGTTATATTTCGTTCGTACTCGTACTTATTGATAGTCTTCATTTATATAATTTCTTTCTATCGAAACGTTTCTTTCTCTTATAGATAAGTTTAGAAATGTAGTATGCAAAAATCAATCATAAATAACTTACCAATAGAATTGTAATGCTTTCGAGATAGCATATTGGCATTGAAATGGGTTGTAATTTGCTCTTCTGAAGTACCTTTCTGATCAAGTACTCGAGCTAATCGATCTATTGTAACACCACGTCGACGCATATCAGGCGCTGAACATCGACGTTCTTGTAAATAAGTAAATTGCCTTTGTCGTTCATTTTCAATTTCATCAATATCTTGTTCCATAAATTTATTACTATTTCTTATAACGAATGATGACATACGTTGAAAAAATGATTCCATCTAAAGAAATACATAAATGTTTCTCTTTTATTTCTTTTTTCTTCTCGTTAATTTGGTTTATGGGTATATTCTAGAATAACAAATCACTAACTCAATGACAAGAACGAGAGAAAAAGCGGAAGTCACTTATTGTACAACAACCTTCTTGCTATCTATATATATCCTCACGCAAATGATGTCGTCGAATATCCGGTTTTATCGTTAGTTAAAAAATATACATACGTAGAAAGAACTGTTTTTTTTCCTCGTCAACGTAAAACAAAATCAATGTGCTTGATCTTATAGAAACAACATAAAGCTTTTTGGATACGCCAATTTTCTTTTGACAACAAGCCGCGAGGGATTCTACTATTACTTCTGTATTGATTTCTCTTTTTCTGAGTCTCTCGTCTAATACAAATCTCAACAATCACTATGATAGGCAAGAGTACAAGTGCGTGTGTCTTCAATATATAGTTGCAGGACAAAATCGTTTTCTTCTGACACTATTTACAGACAAGGTCTGATTACGTGAGCTAATTCAATTTCGACGCATTACAACTGTAATATGATACATATCTTATTTAATTTCAATCAATCGGAGTATGCGATCCTATTTTGATATACTAAGAAATAGAAAAATTTCATTTTATTTTTACGAAGTAATGATAACCTGTGTTTTTTTTTTGTCAACTCATATTATTTTCTTTTAGCATCGATCGACGATAGTATTTGACAGCTGAAGAATAGCGAAGAGATAATTAAAAAAAGATAAAAAAAAGAAACATATTTCGTCTTTTTTCTATTCCCATATGTTCTATAGAATATTGACAAGTATCTTAAAAAGTATTTTTGGATATCCGATTTTCTTTTTGCTTTTTTGTTTTCATTCATGTCCAACATCTAAAAATCATTCGATACTTACAATTCAGATGAAAGAAAATCTTTTAGAATGTATTCTTATGGATGAATGAATGATAAATAAACGAACAAATCAATATGCTATTTTTCGATTGCCATATAATATAAACTAATCTAGCCTATTTCATCGTTAAGAACTAGATCCTATCGTCGAAAGCATACTTGAATTTGTTCGTTAGATAAGAGTCGTTTAAGCTAAAAAAAAGCAAGAGAGCCGATGAAAAAAAGACAAGTCTACCCCGATTGGATGACTGTTTGGTCTGCTTAATAATATTTGATCAATTACGTGTTCACACATATCGTAACTAGTAATTTCTGTCAGAGATTTTTTTTTTTAGAATGTCACAGTATTAATTAAATGACGTGTTGAAAAAAAATGGACTCGATAGAAAAAGACTAGGAGGAAGTAACTGATTGTAATTGGCTGTTTCTATTTTGGAATTTGTAGTGAATTTTTATTTTTATTTTATTATATATATGATACTCCATTCGATTATATATCTAAAAGGTTCATTAAATAAATATTTCAAAAATCGATTGATGAATAAGAAAACTAATATTAATTCATTATACTTTTGAAAAGAAAAGTCTACAAGGAAATAAAGCATATTCATTTATTAATAAAAAGTTTAGATATTGTTCTAGTGTGCAAATATCCTTGTTCTTGAATATTAATGGTTTTGTTTCTTGTAAATTATTATCATTTATAGTTCAGATAGTCAAAGAATCAAAGTGAATTTACCAATAGTCATACTCTGTACCGTGATAATACAGAACATATCGTTTAATAGTACCAAAATATTTTTTGAAAAACCTCTATTTGACCAGGTGCCCTTGATTTAAAAGAGACCGGGGGTGTTGCTCGTACCGCTTGTTATTTTATGCATAAGTCAGATTGATTGTGTTTTTGTTATATTTAAAATCTCTCGTTAGTTTTACACTAAGTAAGAGAACAAGTAAAGAATTGCTGTAATAAGATCGTTCGATTGTTTAGTCTTATGAAAACATGCATTATTAAGTTCTTGAATGTTGGTTGTTCAATCTTTCAAATGAAATAGGATGTTTAATAAAAAAAAAAAAGTTGCAAAAATTAATGTAAATATTTTTTAACTAGGTCTAAGTTATATATTTAATGTGTTGGCAATTAAGATTGAAGTGTAAAATATAGCATTGATATGATTATTATGAGTCTTTTATGTGTTTTCTGTTAGTTGAATTTTAAAGTAAATGACTAAATTGTTTAGAAAAATAATTTCACATAAATTAATCAGTCGCTTGAGATGTTCCAAATAAACAGAATCTGATCGTTATCAAAAGAAATATTGCTTTGATATATGTCTATCGTTTTTGTCATTTGGAAAAAAAAAACAAATGTGAAAATTTTTCCTCTCAGGAGGGAATCGTTTCAAGTGATTTATCGTTTTTGAGTCCTAATCAAGGGAAAAAAGCGAAAATTATCTACTTCATTATATTTCAAGGGCAGGTCAAAGCTATTCTCAAAATCTTCTGAGGTATTTCTGGATTATTGTCAATATGCTCATGAGATATGTTGACAATAGAGCAGAAATAGCTAAGAATTTCTCGAGGGTACCTTGGATATGCTCGTGAAGTATAGGATTTTTGTTTCTTTCGTATTAGTTTTGGAGTCTATGTATAATGTAGAATTTTGGGAACTATGAAAAATTCTAACAGTACAAATTCCCTTAGGTCTTCATTCTTCCAAAGCTATAGCTTTTTTTGGAGAAATTTCAGCCTGTGACAAGTTAGTTTGACTTATGATTTTGTTCATCGATAGACTTCTTATGTCCAGAATACCCTGAAAATTGCACCTGAGAAGAGCGTTTCGTTCAAAAGATATTGAATTTCGAAAAGAATATGAGATAGTCATATCTTTTATGCAAGCTGAATGGTTATTGGAAACTCTATATCTTATGAATAAAATGTCATTTTAAGCTGCAATTTTCAGCACATTCTAATCGCAACAACGCCCATCGATGAGCATAATTTCATGTCAACTTGCCATGCCATAGGCTCATATTTCAGTAGAGTTTCTATAGTTCTGGAGAGAAGTTGACGTAAGCTTATTTATCCTGTGAGGATTTTTCATACTTCATCTTGATATATTTTATGTATAGACACCGAAGTCAAAAATGGCTAATCACTTTAAACTATTCCCTTCTCAATTTAAACAGATGGCCGACATCATCTAAGCTATAGATACAGCGGTAAGTATAAATCCTTATGAAAAAAAAAGCAATACTTGTTAATTCTTTCGAAACTATACTCATATAATAAACATAGGTGAATGGGAATAAAATCAGTATTACATCAATAAAAAATGGAATTTATTGGAAAACGAATATATACACAGGAGGCAGATTAAATAATCAATTCTTATATGCTATTGCATGTTGAGAAATTGTCTTGTTCTTGAACCTTTAAAAACAAAAATTTTTCTTAGTAGATAAAAGTAATAAAATTTGTCCAGATTCTATAATTTATTCAGAGCTGTCCTAAACCAACCGAGGATCGATGGATACTCTTCAATCTTGAAAAATTTTCGTTTTTATCCAGCAAAGTTTTAGGGTTTGATTGTGGTTTTTTGCTCGTCAATATCCAGAAGAACGCTGCATTCCTCCTGCCCTAATCTCGACGACATCAGGATATCTCTAAATTTTTTTTATCGGTACAAAATAATAAAATACTTCCTTTCTTTCCTTTTTATTCGACAGTATATAATTCATTCGAACGAAAATTACTTCTATTGTTAATTATCCGTAAAGATCATTTTCTTTATATAATTTTATATGTGTACTAAAATAAATCTTTATTCACTTCGTCTTCTGATCAATCGGCTGTCTTTTTTGACTCATACAACAGGATGAATTTCTTTTTGAAATTGTACTTTTTGTTTGAGCATCAGTTTCTCTAATTCGCAACAAGATATTTTAAATAAAGATATCTAAAAACGTATTTTAAGATACAAATTTTTCATTAAAATGCTAAATAATCGATGCATATTTTGTAAGCAACTATTCGAATGTTTTCCATTGCATATGAATGAATATCTTGTCTTTTTTTATCAAAAAATATTTAATAACTTTTTTATAAGCTTTTATATGTTATGGATAAAAGTCGTTGGGAATCATAGATTCTAATGGAATACAATGAACTTCGACAAGAATGAAACTGGATTTTCAATTGCACTTCCTGTTTCCGTTTTGATCGCAACAGGTTGTCTTTGTTTGTTGACTAGATTAGTAAAATAAAACCATCTGTCTCCTATTGATAAATATTAAAGAAGAAAAAAATTACATTTTGGTTTATCCATATCTTAGGATAATCTTAAGGAACATTTTATATTTATTAAAACAGTACTATTCATTTTCATATTGTTATAAAATTACTGAAATATTTATTGATAATCATATAAATAATTAAATACAAATTTAATGAAAATACATACAACGATAAAGAATATTCTAGTCGATTCGATTGTATATCTTTTCAACAATCAAGTAGTCCTTTTTAGTGTCAAAATTAATGATTGTTATTAAATCTTGATCAAGTTTCAAGTCTTTTTCTGCTAATCTTGCAAATTTTTGATTGTTGTTGTTTTTCAGCTGTCTGTAACTCATAGAAGACATAGAGATTCTTATCAAAATGAGTAAGGCACGTGTTTATTTTTAGTAAAACAAAAATGAGTTTTAATGGTTGTTTGGCAATTTTACTAATACTTGAATCATTAAAAAAACACAAAAGAGAAGAAAAAGCATGACACATTTTCTTTGAAAAATTTGAACCAGAAATTTCATTGATTATAAGCTCTATTTTCTTGCCTTGTTTTCTGTAATCTCTCAAGGGAATAGTAGAAACCATTGTTAAATATAGACAAAGTCAATATGTTTTAAGATTATTGAACCCGAAAATGTAATTAAATAATTTTCTCCTAAAAATCCAATTTTTATGTTCATTATTTATTTATTTTATTTTTGGGTTTTTACATATTTAATATAGTCATCTTAGAGTTTTACATTGACTAACTCTTCATTTTATTTATTTTTCCTATATATCGAGCGCTTGATTGAGTAAATGAATGAGTATGTAAGTGAGTGAACGAGCGAGAACTCCGATAGAGACATGTTTGTCCAATTTACAGACTCGTCAGCATACACTAATTTGTTCAATGTCGCGTCTTCCACATCATTATGGAGACGACATACAAAAAAAAAACTTCCTCGTGTTTCTGCACGAGTAACATAGGGAAGCTTTTTTTTCACAGGATAATGTCCTCTCTTCCGCATTCTCTACTCTTCATCTGAATGAATGTAAAAGAGAAGAGAAAAGATTTTTTGCTAATGTGATTCCGACGACGAACGACCGAAAGAGATGATGATTTATTATAATCAGGGAAGAGCAACCGATCTATAATGCATAGAAAGATATATAATGGGTTTGACGAAACTCATTTTGGTAGTGTTAGTTCATCAGAATATTTCTTTTCACTATCAGTATGCAATTTAAATAATAACAATAACAACAACAACAAAAAAGAAGAAACCTTGCATATATTTAAATGTAGAAATTATTGAGTCGCGTGAGAGATGTTCATTGTCATCATTATCTTCATATGATCATGATTGAAAGAAATCTTTTTTCATTTTTTTTCTCTATCTGTTTCCGTTATAGGTTTTTTTGATTCTTCTTGCACATATTGGAAATATAACAAAAGAAGTCGAGGGAAAAAAGAAAAGAAATATGAATCGGTCGTTGACAAGCAAGGCAAGTAGAGAGAATAGACGCTAAAGATAGTGTCGATTGTGCATAATTGTGAATATTCTCTTGCATTCTCGTCGATTTTTTTTCAATGTGAATGAGAGTCTTTTCCGTTTTTCTTTCTTCTCGCCTATTGCGCGTTTAGCATAAATTATCCAAGGCGACAGAAGCAGCGAATTTTGTATTTGCATAAACAGTATCATCATCATTCTTATTCTCTCTTTTTTCGTACGTACTTATAGTTTGTTGTCGAGATAACGTTAATGAGCTTTTTATTCTTTTTTCTTTTTTTCCTTTCTTTGACTTAGAGCGGTTTCTTCTTATTTCTTTAATTTATGTGTTTCTTTAGAGATTTTTTTCTCTCTCTCTCTTTATTATGGTTATATATATAAGGGTGGGTGCGAATCTCACTTATGCGTGTAGAGATAGATATGCGCATACACATATATACAATTAAACTTGCACCTGGTTCGAATTTGACTTTATTTTGCGTACCAGCAAACAACGAAAGTCAATTTATATTTTGTCTCGTTCCGCCGCCGCTGTTGCCTATCTATCTTTTCGTTTTTGCGCATAAAATATAAAGCATAGCTACTACCATTAAATACTAAAGAACAAAAAAAAAAATTGTGGAATCAAATTACCAATGGGACAACGAGAGGAGATGGTGCTTACTTACTCGTTTATACTCTAAAGTGATAGAGTATGTGTGGTGTGTTTCACATTCTCGAGCGCTCGCGATAAGAATACATAAACAGTCTAAATTAAAAAGAGAAAAAAAAAAGAGAAGCATAAACAATTGATTTTTTTAAAAATAATATAAATGTGTAATTTTTTTTTCTCTTTTTTAGAATAAAAATATATAAATATATATGACACTTCCGACTGCTTCCGAAAAATCTCGAATTCCAGAAGGTATTGATTATTTTTTTTTTAATTAGTTTTATTTATGTTAATTTAATTTATTTGAAAATTTAGCTTCTTGTACATCTTCCAATGAGCAAATAAATCCATTTTATTCAACATTTTTTTCTAACCTCACATCTCAACAACAGCAACAATTATTTTTTACTCAACTTTTACTTTCTGGTAACTATTTATAATTAAATATATTGAATATTTAATTATAAATTAAATTTGATTTATCTTAAGGAGTAACTTGTCCTCCATTAAATCCACTTACGAATGCATTACAATTTCTTCTTCATAATAGTGCACTTTTTTTACAACAACAACAAAATTTTCGTAAGTTTTTATGAAGATAAAGCTTCTTTTTTCTTTCTTTATTAAATTCTTATTCTTTTAGCATCTTGTCCAATCCCACCATTCATTGATAATAATAAACCAAAAGAATCAATTTCATCTATAAATTCAAAACATACAAATGATTTTAATACATCAATACCGATTGATTGCAGGTTACTAAATATTCGTTTATTTCTTTATGCTTTTTATGTTCTTTTTTTTAAATAGTTTATTGGATACAAATGAAAAATCAACACTAGATGATGATGATAATTCACCAACAATTGCAACAACACTTGCTACATTACCGATTAATAATAGTGAGATCATTATAATCCAAATCCTTTTTATTCTTTTCATCTTTTTTTTTTATTATATAGACGAAGCAACAACAACGGTTGATGGTATTAACTTAGAAGAAATCAAACAATTTGCAAAAGCATTCAAATTACGTCGATTAGCATTAGGCTTAACTCAAACTCAAGTTGGTCAAGCATTAAGTGTTACACGTGGACCAGCTTATAGTCAATCAGCAATATGTCGTTTTGAAAAACTTGATATAACACCAAAAAGTGCTTCAAAAATAAAACCTGTACTTGAAAAATGGATGCGAGAAGCTGAATTAAAATATGGTGATAGGTACGAAATAAACTTGAAATTTTAATTTCAAATAATATTTTTTTTTTTTCTTTATTATAGACTAAAAAATGGTCCAACAAATTTACAAGATCTTGTTACTGATCTTAATGCAAAAAAACGTAAAAGACGAACATCATTTACACCACAAGCACTTGAAAAATTAAATGATGCATTTGAATTAAATACACATCCATCTGGTACAGATATGTCAACACTTGCTCAAGAATTAAATTATGATAGAGAAGTAATTCGTGTTTGGTATGAATTAATGTTTTATTTAGAAAAAAAATTATGAATCTTTTCTTTTTTTTTATTAAATTATCCATAGGTTTTGTAATAAACGTCAGGCATTGAAAAATTCAGCAAAAAAGTTTAAATCTAATCAGATAAATGAAGATAATGAATCAACGTCTAGTTCATTAACGGATAATAAATTCAGTGATACAATAAATTATTCAAAACTTCAACAAGATGAAATTTCATCATAAGATTTATTATTTTTTTGAAGCAATCAAATAATACGTTCTTCCATATTTAATATAAAAATTTATATTTATCATCGACCTAACGGATAAATCAACGAGCGGTTTTTTTTTTCTTATAGAATGCACAATATATTTAACTATTGTCTTTCTTTATGTGTATTTCCTTTTTTTTCTCAAATTTTAATTATATAATATTAAAAAGAAAAAAAACTTTACTTTAATTATTTGAGATATGAATATTATTCAAAATGAATTAAAACTAACACAATGATGTCAATATGTATTTAATTTATTTATTTCTGATTCATTATACTATCAGTAATGATAAGGCAACATTACTCAGGTAGCTACTATCTTACAATGGCGTTAAAATATAGTCGTAAGTATTTACATTTAAAATAGTAATAATATTGTTGAAGAATTACTTATCATCATGTTTCATGAAAACTGAGTATCATTATTTATCAAATAGAATATTAAACGCATGTATAGATTATCATTTCTAATTGAATAGTTGGTTTTGTTTGACTTCATAGTCTAAGATAAGTTGAATAAATATATTTCATATTTGAATAATTGTCGTATATTAAAAAAGAAAGAAATTATTGAAAACCATCTATTTTAAGTACTAAATAAAGACTGTCAAGATCTCGACGATGATTTATTATTAAACAAGGCTTATACTATATTTAATTTAAGAGTGCCTACTCAAAAAACCTATACTGTGTCGGATACATGTAAACCGTCTGAATATTTCAATACTATACCATGAATTTTGAGAAAAATATTCATCAAATAAGAGTCAAAACTACCTTATTTGGCAACTCAACAACATTCACTGTTGACCCCCAATTCTATATATTTAATTATGTTTTTTTTTGCTTGAAAGAACTTATTTTAAAATTATTACTCTTGATGTGGAAAAAAACGAGTGCCACTTTGAAAGCCTCAGAAAAAAAAAGCTTTCTAAAAATGGCAGTTTATTTATATTAGTGTTCGCATATATAATAAAAACAGAGCTAAATTTAAAAAACAGGCTCGTGATATCCTACATCTTGACATACCCATTCAAGCAGAAATAAAACTAAATGTACATAATCAGGTTGCACCAAGAATTCCGGGATATCTGATCAAACCAGCATTAAAAAATTTAAAAAAGACCGAAAAACATTTTTTGAAAAGAAATTTCACAATATTTTAGCATTCTTAGGTACTTTCTTCTGGTACATTTACCCATGTAAAAAAAGACGGCTCATAATTATACAAAAATCGATTGTTTTTGGATTAATAATCCATTATAATGGCACTATTATAATCTGATTTTAATCAGATTTTTCAGCTTAAAAAAAAATTCTTTTGATTTTAATCTTTTTTAATCTATTTTAATTGATTAAAGTTTGTTAATCGATTAAAATAGATTTAAAAAGATTAAAATCAAAAGAAATTTGTTTCTAAAGCTGGAAAATCTAATTAAAATCAAATTATAATAGTTCCATTATAATAGATTATTAATCTAATTTTTAGCCGTTATTTTTTTTACATGGCTAAAAAGTATAATCATCAACTATCATTTCTATTTTTAAATCGTATGTAAATAAAGTTCTGTAATGACTAGTCGAACTTCACTATATAAAGTAGTTTTATTTTCCATGATAAGAACATAGAAGACTTGCTTAAAAATGTTCTACTAAAATCAACTGTCAGTTGCCTCAGTCCTGAACATGAACGGGATCAATTGTATTTGGACTCGATTTCAGTCAAAAAAACATTTGTTGTCGATTGCAATCTAAAAAAAGTTAGTCTCTGTTTAGTCGAGACTGGAACCATCTTGTCCGTATTCATTTAAAACACAAGAGTCGTGACAATAGAATAGTACACACAAATTTTATATGATTATGAAAGGTATCGCTCCCAATGAAAAAGTATATAAGTCCTACGTCCACTCTTGGGACCATCTTGCCTATATCTACTCTGCGTTCTTTTTCATTAAAAATTATATTCATTACAAGCATTTCGTGCAGTTATGAAAAGTAAAACAATAATTATAATTTATAAATAGTCATGGGAGAGAAAAAGAGAACGGACAAAAATAGCGTAACAGATGGTGAATTGTGATGGTATGTGTCGATCACACTACATCATGTCGTTCTTTATGTTTTTTTTTCTTTTTTTTTTTGTTCTCCTTCCTTTTTTCTCATGCTCATTGGAACGTGTCTTTTGGATTGTGGACATTTTTCCTTGATTGGAAAACAAAAAGAAAGTCTGCAAAGTAGAATCGGAGATGAGGAGACAAAAGTGATTGAACACTGGAAAATGTCCACAATGTGGAACAGAGCGGAAGAAAGAAAAAATGGCCGCATTATGGAAATGGTGTGGCTCTTCTCTTCAGCTACATTCGTTAACACTCCGAACCTAAAAAATGTTAAATACTCTTAGCTATATGTCTCGTTAATTATTTTTTTTTGTATGTTCTTTTCAGATAATATATCTTGTCTCGATCCTACTATGTAGCTATTTTTCCTTAACTAGTCAAAAAACCTTTTTTGCAATCGGAATACGTAATCTGTTACATGGATTTTCTTTTCTTTCAAGAATCGTGGTAGAATTTATCAAAATGGTTATTTCCAATGCGAATAACTGAAAATCAGTTTTTTTTAAAGTAAAAACGATGAGAATTATCAAAAATTTGCCTAAAAAAACGAAATACCAATTTTAAAATAATATTCTTTCTGAAAGAGAAGAACTTTGATTATCTTCCCATACATTTATCTTAGTTTTCATATCTTTTTGACGAAAATTGACTTTTACACGGGAGGTCGGTTTTAAAGATATGACATTCTATTTAACAAAATTATTTTTAACAATTCATTTTCTGTGTTATTCAGTCTTCAGTTTTTTCTTTCATTTCTTCATCAAACTATGCCATATCGATAATTATAAAATGACAAGTTTCGTTAACACATCCACCATTCACTTTTTTTTTTTCTTTTAGTATAATCAATCACGTTTCTTTTCCGTGGCAGATGTAGTCAAGATGTATGCATCTTTCGTCCGATTTAACATTTATTCAATCGATCTATTCAAGTTCAATCTCTATGAAGACCTCTTAGTTGTAGAATTCAATAATTTCAAATAGAATGTATATTTGTTTATTTCAAATACATAAACAATCTCTACGATACATTATTTTTTTCTTGTGCTAAAGAAATGAATTGATTATTATGTTTAAAAACGAACAAGTGTAGGTCTCCAAGTATCAATCTCCATTTTCACTCGACTTTATACTAGTTGGTAAAATTTGATGAGCTGATCATGATAACGTAAAGTGTTTCTCACCATAGACTACCTTTGAGTAGTTAAGATCGACCTTAACTTTAGAAAAATAACTATAAACTGTTGTTTCAGAAATTTTAATCAACATAAATAGACGTCCTAACAAGTCTATACTTGAATAATTGAACACCGTTTATTCGAAGAATGTGCACAATTTAAATTTTTTTTTCATAAAAAGCTAATCAAGATTTTTTGGGAATACTACCATTTAAAAGACATACTAATTAAAGACTTATCAGATATCTCATTTTTCAATAGTCTACATTCTATTTAATTGTTTTCTCAGACGTTCATGTGAAAAACTGCAATAGATAAGGCAGATAATTGAAACATGATCAACATAATATTGAACGTATAGATGCAATTAGGATTTTCTATTCATGTTGATTGTATGGATGTCTACAGTCAATTCAGATGCAATCTGTGCTAAAGTTTTTAATGCTGAGAACTAAACTAATATAACAATTAAAATTTCCGAAACAACAGCTTGCAGTCATTTTTTTTTCGTTGAGATTAACCTAACTCCTCAATGACAGCCTATGAGAAGAAACAGCTTATGTTGTCATGATCAGCTCATTAAACTCTACAAACTGGTATAAATTCAATTGGAAACGGAGATTCACACTTGGACATTTTCACTCTTAACTAAATTTGTATTTCAGAATATTTTAATAATTTCATAATTATACATGAATTGTTTATATTCGAATAAATCGGATCATTAATTTTCATATCCAATGATATTCAATAAGAAAATTCTAAAGGAGCTGATGGCATATTAGGATAAGAAACTGATGGTTTTTCCAATAGTTCTTGATTAAGTACAATATTTTGTTTAACACCATAACGAAATAAACATTTACCATAGATTATAAAACATATTGAAGGAGAATTTCCTTGTATTAATTTAAACATATTTAATCGAGAATTATTTTTCATTGCGTGACATATAATTTGAACAATATCACCATGAATAATTTTCAAATAAGTATTTGGTGATTGACGAGCTGAAATAGTTGCTGTAATACGACCAGAAAATTGTATAGATAAAGAAAAATGACTATGAAATTCTTCCTCGTCAATATTTAATTCGGCTATAATACGAGTCAGAGACGGAACACGTATTTGACTATTTACGTTCCAAAATTTTTCATATTCTTTTGTACTAATTTTAAAAAGAAAAATCAATTAATAAATAAATATTTTATTTTTCGAAAAATTTATTCACTTACGTATCTTTTCCGAATGGAATAGATTGTTCATGTTGTATACCATTATTGAGTTGAATAATTTGTTTAGGTAAATGAAAAACAATAGTTGATTCTTGAGATTTATATAAACTACGAATGAATGTAAATTTAAATATTGAATATGTCGATTTTTCCGTGGCAAATGTACATGAATGTTCATTAGTTGTTTTATTATCAAAATTTGTTCGAAAAATTGTTCGTGGAAAATATAAAAATGATGAATTATAATAATTAATATTATTTTGTCGGAATGAAACATGTTTCCAATTTATTTTTACAATAAGATCTTCATATCTTAAATAAATAAATAGATTTTTAATAATTTAATTAATTCGAAAACAAAAATGTTTACTTAAAACGTGATAATGATTTTGTTTTTGTTTTATTCCACATAGACCAAATCCATTGTTCAACAATTTCATCAAGATTAATAATATAAGATTGATCTTGTTGTTGAATATTTTCAATATTTTGTTGAATTTTATTCTAAATTATAACAATGTTCTATTTCAATCAAACAAAATAATAAACTATACTTGATTGCCCATTGAATATTATCAATTGATATCTACAAGAATATTCAAAGATTTACTTTTACTTTCTTTTAACTGTACAAATAATACATACAGAAGAATAAAATGAAAATTGATATTGATTAAAGATTAAAAAAAAAAATAAATGTCACGATTAAAGTATGTAAAGGTTCATTCTGTTTCGAGGTTAACATTGATATGTAAACAGACTAATATAGATTTATAGTTATATCATTGATAAATATCATGATATAATATATGGTTCAGAATATAATGGTGGTGTTAGTAGTTTGTTAATCTCTCTTTTCACTTTTCATAGTTTTGAACTGAACATTTTCTTTTAAAAAAACTCAACATTCAATTTGTTATAAAATTATATACAAATGAATGTTATACAAGTAAAAATAACTCGTTTAATGAGCTAAGTAATATTGTGAACATACAACATGAATAACTTATAAAACACTTTTTTATTTTGATTGATTTTCGATTTTAACTAAAAAAATCTTTTTAATGAAAAGAATTTTGCCCTAAAAATATTTTTTGTCTGACAACAGGCATGTTTACAGAATTTTTGGCTGAAAGGGCGATCATTTTTTTCTATCCAGTTTTCATGAGACTCTTTGTTTGTGTACGATAGATAGGACAGAAATTATTTACATATATTCATCTTTATTCATAGTTAGTAAATATTCTGTACACTGAACAACAAAAAAAAGAATAAAACGTTTGATTATATTCATTATTTTTGATAAATATGTGTTGGAAAAATATTACTCTGATACTGTTATATATGAATCATAGAGTAGAAAAAAGTAGTTTTGATTATATGCATCATACGTATATTTGACATTAATTATAACGAACTCAGTATCAATACAATCACTACAATTCACACTGATTATTAGACACAGATGTCGGTACAAGCACAAACATTTCAAATTAATAGGGCAAATTTTTTTTAGAGAGAGAGAATCGATGCCCGTCTGCCCCCCCCCCCCCCCCCCCCCCCCCCCCCGCCCCCCTGGCGCGCGCCGGGAGCCACGCGTCCGGCAGCGTCACTGTGGTGCGGCACCTTGTGCTTACCTTTGTTA